>JASAND010012696.1:0-61098 GCA_030248195.1 Trissonchulus latispiculum
AGCAACCTTTGCACCAAGGTTACACTATCTAATAAGTGCTGTTCAATGATATTATATACATATATATACATCATTTCTCCATTTTACGCAACCTCAAAATACTAAATCACTTGCCTGGTGCTGGAAATACTGGTGTGAAAGGCATTCCCATCGCGGGAAGATTGACTAGAAAAGTGATGTCTAATATCGTCCGTCGAGAATTCAAACTGTTTCAGTTCTCCAACAAGACTATAAATTATGGTATTGTCTCTCACACAGTCCCAACACATCAGGCTTGCTACAGCGAAAACGTCTCAGGACTTCAGTAGACTTCATGCTCGATCTAAAACTCACATTTTTGTTCTCGAATTATGAACACGCGCATAAACACAACGACTATCAAATGGCAAAGTCAAACTGAACAGAGAAAGCACATACACTGTCAATTGTGATAATAATATATTTTCCGAACAAATCAGGTTCATACTGACAAAACTATCTCAAAATTATCATTAACATAGTGTCTAATTTCAATCGTTACATTTACTAATATAGCCACAAATTCTCAAATATAATCTAAACTAGATAGGTACCAGTATTGATCCATCACTACCACCAGTAATAACAATACTTTAAGTTGGACTGAGGTAGACCAGAGATGTAATGGATTTGTAGTGAGGTCGATAGGAGAGAATACATGGATTATTGCCAAATTGCCATAGGTTATTTCTATAGATTGTACAAAAAAGCTATGGCGAAATATCTGACAAAACTGATTTAGCAGTTTTTAACGGCAGCACAACTATTCATGAGCCATGTTCGACCTTATACTATTTCAATTTAATTCCTTTTTCCAATTTGAAGTCTATTCCTTCATTCCTTGTCCAATTCCAATATTATTTCCTTAAGCAGACAGTTTACGATTACAAAGCTGGAATGCTGGAGTTTTCCCCCTTTGCCCAGACCGGTTGGTAAGTCAGCTGCCAAGTAGGTAGAAGGCCAAACAGCCGGCCTGTGAGTTGGGCCGGCTTGTTGGCCTAACGTGGCCAATGCTTGTATGGAAATAATGTAGAAAACGCAACGGGAAACCATTTTTAACTAATTAAAGAATGAACTAGACTTAAGGCCTCCATTAGAGAAACTTAGTGAGCCAAGGGACTACGGAGTTTGGTTGTTGTGAAGTCTGCAGCGCCACTCCGAAAAGGCGCTCTCCGGGAATGTATGAAGACATACAGCACCGTTCACGCTACCCATGTGCAAAGCGTTCGGTCTAAGACACGGGCAGGGCAGAAATTACTAAGACCCAGAGGAAGGAGCCGAGAAAGGCGCACCGGTGGGAGGAGGGGAGCTTTTCTAATTAACGTTTATGCCCCAGCAAAGCAGGAACTGCGACCAGGGCTTTTCAAACGGTTGTTGGAAATTTCGGAATTCAAAAAGTTTCCGATAATGCAATTCTGCTAATGGCAGGGGACTTCAATTTTAATGTTCACGATGTCAAACTTGATCGAGACTCTGCCTCGAACTCTGAAGCAGTTTCGATAAATGCTACAAAGGGGAGAAATCAATTCAAAGAAATTCAAGATAAATTTAAAATTATAGATGTGTTCAGAGAAAAGTATCCGAAAAGGCGAGAATTTAGCAGCAAAAGTGTCAATTTCCCTTGCAGAAGTAGATTGGATCGTAGCTATACACCGTCGGTTGACATTTGGGAGCTTGAACAAGTGTGGAACACAAACTCATTACAGTTTTCTGATCACTGTGCGTTGAATGTCAAATTTGTGGATTCTTTGCTTTTTCAGCCTCGGAGGACCCTCATACTGGAAAATGAACACGCGGGTCTTTTCGGATTATTTTTTCTCCGAAGATTATGCAAATTTGCGATTTGACGCTCAAATGCTACTAGAAAGAACGGAAAATTCCGATGAACTTTTAAAAGGCTGGCTGTAGTTCAAGACTGAAGCAAGGGATTTATTCAAATTTCATAGCAGGCGGATCGCTCAAAGAAAAAGAAGTGAGAAGGAGAATTTAGAACTCAGATTTCACAGGGCAAACACGAAACGATCAAATCCAGGAAAATTACAATTTTGAGAGAAGTTGAACTAACAGAAATTGAGCAAACTTTAAAACGGGTACATAGATCTGACCAGGTATTGGATACTATATCAATTTTGAACGCTAAGAAAATGGAAAAGAGGGAAGGCGAAAAAAGGTATTTTTATTCTCTAAAAACGGAGTCAGGGACAGCAGTTTTCGGAAATTCGAAAATTATTGCGGAAAATGAGAGGCTAGTACGAAAAGTTGTTCAGCAGCTCCGAATTGATCGGCAAAAGGCAGATCAATTCCTGGAAAGTACAGAAGCTACTGTACCAGAGGATGCTAAACAAGAGCTTGATCGTGAAATTACAGCAGAGGAAGTGGAAAAAGCGATTAAGCAATTTTCCCTACAGAAAGTTCCAGGAAAAGATGGACTTTCTATAGAATTTTACCTTTCGTGCATTGAGCTATGTGCGCCATGGCTAGCAAAAATTTTCAATTCAATTTTGACTTCCGGAAAACTGCCGGAAGATATGTACATGGGAATTATCTCCCTTTTGTACAAAGGCAAAGGCGATCGAGCAGAGCGCAAAAATTGGCGTCCACTCAGCATGCTGAACGTGGACTACAAAATTTTTGCTAAAGTTTTGACAAATAGATTATCAAGCGTTATGCCAATTTTAGTAAAATTCGACCAAACTTGCGCAGTGAACGGCAGAGACATCAGGGACGGAATTTTGAGTCTTTTGGCAACTTTAGATTACGCAGGAAGCAAGGCAAAACCTTGCATTTTCCTCTCAGTGGATCAAATGTCGGCCTTTGACCTAGTTGAGTGGGACTTTCTTAAAATCGTCCTCAAAAAGTTCGGTTTCGGTCCAAAAATGAGGCGCTGGATAAGCGCAATCTACCGAAAGGACAATGTTCAAAGTTCACTTTTGGTTAACGGATATATGTCTCTGCCGTTCAAACTGGAAAGGGGGATCAGGCAAGGGTGTCCCTTGTCCCCTCTTCTGTATGTGCTATGCAGTGAAACTTTCCTAAACCACGTTCGGAAAAGCCGTTCAATTAAAGGAATCCAAGTATTGGGCAGAGAGAACAAAATCACTGCCTATGCGGATGATACAAATTTTACTCTACGAGATTTTGATTCAGTCAACAAAATTTTTCGCGAATACAAGAAATTTGAGAGCATTTCTGGAGGGAAGCTGAAAATCGAGAAAACGGCCCTCCTGTTGTGCAGTGGGGTGCGAAGGAGGGAGGTTCCCCCAGAACTGAAAAAGTTTTTGAAAACAGAGGTAAAGGTTTTCGGAGTCTTCATCAATGAAGAGGGGATTGACAACTGGAAAACGGAGGAGCATTTCGAGGAAATTTCGGATTCGCTACAGTCGAAAACCCCTCCGGTGAGATCCTCGGCTTACGCTCGGGTAACCAGTCTGATGACCTATTACCTATCCGGGCTCTGGTACACCACTTGGTTTGTCAGCCCCTCCAGAAATGTCATAGAAAAAATGAAAAAGAGGATGGAAACTTATGTGTGGTCTCCGGTCACGAATAGAAACGTTCTCAATACCGACTGTGCAAGCCTGCCCAAAACAAAGGGAGGTATAGCTTTTCCGAACATCGACTATCGAGTTTTGAGTCAAAGACTAGCTATTTTGATCAGACGAAAATTAGGGGCCACTCAAGCGTGGCACCCGATTTTTGACTATTTTTACGGTCAAGTAGAACACAAAAGTATAGGCGCTTTAAATTTTGCGAGAGTCCCAAAATTTTATCGCGAAATCAGGAAAGCAACTTTGATGATAAATTTGGAGGTTAATCCGAACACCATTTCTATTGAAGGTGTTCAGATTCCAGCTGCCGCGGTCAAAACAAAGCAGCTTTATGAGGCGTTAACTTTGAAAAAGTTCGCTGAAAAGGCAACTTCAAGAATCAACTATTGGACAGAAAAGTTCCCCGGTATTCCCAGGACAGACTGGGAATACATTTGGGGCTCAATGAAAGCTCAGTTTGTCGAAAGTATAGCATTGGATGTTCATTTGAAGCTCGTTCACAATGTCTTACTGACGAACAAACGACTGCATCAAATGAACAGCCAACTGCCAGAAAATTGTCAATTTTGCGAGCAAAATTTGCAGATTTTTGTCCCAGAGGACCTAATTCACACATTCGTTGAATGTGAGCGAATTAGGACCTTCTGGCTCAAAATTGGCGAGTTGATCAAAGCCGTATCACTGCCTTCCCGGCAATTCTCCCAAAGAAATTTGACCCCGCAGGAAAAGCTTTTGGGGGTGGTGATCCGGAAAAATCCGAAGCTTTTGGCAAACTTGAACCTGCTAATTCAGCAGGCTCAATGGGCAATTTGGTATACGAGATCCCTCTACAGGGATCAGCAAAGAATCGTAGAAATTTGGGACATTTTTATTAAATCCCTTGGGAGAATTGCCAGGAATGCAAGTGCACTCTTTGGCCAAATTTCAGATCGAAAACTAACTGGAGACTTTGCCATTTTTGAACTGAATAACTTTGGAATTTTGGAGCTGAGACAATTTTGAACTTCTTCCCAGAAATTTGGAGCTAATCTCCAACAAAACAAGAAAAATTCAGCCTAGGCTGAAATTCGAAAGCACTATGCAAATTAGCTAGAACGGTATTAAGGCCCGGAAATGGACATTCTAAATTAGTGTAGAATGGAAACTAAAAAAGGCTGAGATGGAAAATTCTAATAGAGGCCAAAATCTTGCATAATCGGGAGAATCGGGACTACTTAGCCCAGATATGGGCTAATTAAGTTCAAATACCACCCCCCGGCGGAACCTAGAAAAGTCGGACCCCCCGGAAAAGGTCCCCCCAGATTCGACCCCCCAATTTCAACCACCCCCCAGTCACCGGTTCACTCTGTTCCGGGTTGCTCCATTAGATCAGACCATATAATTAATTTATAATTAGCTAAAATTATCCTAGGGGGCCCCTAAATATTCAACCTTTAATGAAAATTAAATCACATGGCTTTTAAATTGGCTGTTCTGTTTCATGTAATTCAGCCGTCAATTCAGTTTCAAGCAGCAACAGGTTCTAGGTTTTCCACAAAGTCCATTTTTGGCAATACTGGCGTCCATAATGTCCACATTCTGCATTGTCCAAAATGGTTAGCAAAAGATGCACAATTGGCAATATTGGCAAAGGGTAGCAATTTTTGGCCTTTCGGCCTCCATATATAAAGATGTAAATAGTAATAAATGGGCTGCACAACAAAAAGTGCAGCCCACCTCTGAGATGAAAATTTTAAAAAATGAAGCCAAAAACAAGTTTGTTGCAAAGGTTTTTGGCCCAACTTCCGGCCTGTCAATCACCGGAATCGATACCGCGCCTGCACTATTACGCATATGCAGGCGAGCAAGGCAGCCCCAATATGCCTTGTAGAAGGAAAAATAATAGGGAAAGTACCGAAAATAAAGGAAAATAATTAACCAAATAAGTAAAGAAATTAGCAGGAAACTTAAAATAAAAGAAACTGGAACGAAAGATCTAACACGATACTTCCAAAGTTAGGATGGATTCATAAGCTTCTTTTTTCACGATTTTTAAAGAGTCAGGATGGTCAAGTGGTTAGTGCGTCCGACCAGGAAGTCGAAGTGTGGGTTCGATTCCCACTTCTGACTAAATTTTTTCCAACAAGTTTCGTCCAGCCTATCTGGCTAGAAACCCGAAATACTACATAAAATTAAAAATGGACAGCAGATTAAAAAGCAAAGAATGTACAGAATATTATGAGTTTTTGTTGGAATTTTGCGAAAATATAACATATGGCCGTAATAGCAATAATTAATTTTGTTATGTACCTACCTAATGAATATTGCAAGGCTGCCACATAACTGTTCAACAGTTAATTTTGTCATGTAATAAATTACTGTAAGTCTGTCACATAATTGCAAAATATCTATTCTTGTTTTCCGTAAAAATGTATTGAACTCGCGTTTGTTTTTCAATTTTTACCGTATGCGTAACGACTACTGTACAATAAACAAATAGTCGCTGATTTCGACGTATACGTATATAAGCTTCTCAGAATAATGTTTTACGCCAGTTTTGCGATGACGGCGCCGAAAGTTTTGGATAGAGTTCGTATAATCGAAGGAAACAAATTTTGGGAGCAGTTAGCAACCTCGCAGACTGCCTCCCCCCCCCCTCCCGCCCACGCCCGTGCCTACGCTCCTGGTTGTCTTGCTCTGCAATTGTTTCTCAACATAGCTTGCGACTTGCGTCATACATATTGTACTGCAGTGGCGTAGCCAGAAAAAAATTTCGGGGGGGGCACATCCAAAACTTTTAACATTTACCCAGGTTTTTCAAAATTGTTATTCGCTTGTTTCAGACTATTTTCGGAAAACATAAACTAAGGTTATGACAACTGAGCTTTCTAAATTTTCGGAGGTACAATGCATACCTGTACATAAATACAGCAGCTAAACGGGGGGTCTGGGGGACGGAGCCCCCCAGAAGCTGGGGAATTTTTGAAAAATTGTAATAAAAGTCATAATGAAAACATTTAAAAGGATTATATAGACATTCAAATCGCATATATAAATAAGGATAGTGCTATTTCAAATTCCTGTAAAATTCTCTTACTGAAACTATGTCTTGTTTTCTCATTTTTAGACAACAATTTCTACAAACTTGTTAGATTATAAGTGCAAAAGGTTAGATCTTTAGATAAAATAGGCGGGGGTCTGGGGGCGGCAGCCCCCAGTTAAAAGACAGACCTTTTTAGAATATGGCATAATTGAAACCTATTTTTAGAGCACATTTTGCTAAAATTATGGAAAATTTAACCGTGTAATTTGATGTGCAAATTAGATTTTTCTGAGTCGATTAATAAAATTCGCGCCTACGGCGCGAAAATTTTGTAAAATTTTCCCCGACATGGAAAATTTCCCGGGGGGCAAATGAGTTTCGGGGGGGGGAAATTCCCCCCCTGCCCCCCCCCTGCCTACGCCCCTGTTGTACTGTACATTTCACGGAAAGACTGACCGTTGGCGAAATTTCGCGAAAAGACCACCGGCAAAACTTAGCAAATGTAGCTGCATTTGTGGACCGTATTCTGCAACTAAATTTAGGCAAGCTCATTAACCAACTCGTTCGCGAAATAAACTCTCGCAGAATTTTTTCGACAACTTTTTCCGTGAAATTTCCGCTTCCGAAGCTTCCGCAAAAAGCTGTCGAAAAATTCTGCGAAAGTTTATTTCGCGAACGTGTTGGTTAATGAGCTTGCCTAAATTTAGTTGCAAAATATGCTCAAGGTTAAGGTCCACAAATGTAGCTACATTTGCTAAGTTTCGAATTTGACAATTTGCCAATTTCGCCAACGGTCAGTCTTTCCGTGAAATGTACCGTACATTAGTGTATTTTGTCTCCGTTTGATTTCATTTGGTTTGATTGGTCTTGGTGGACTTTCTTGTTGTTGTTTCGTCTTGCACTGTAGCTGTCCTGTTTTCACGGCATCGGATATGCATTTTATTTTTCCAAGCGGGAAGGGAAGTATTATGCAATTCTGGCTTTAGTGCTCTTGTACATGCAATTTTGTGCCACTGTCGTCTACATGCTGAGATCGAACCGATTTCTGTTCACGTGGTCAACTGCTGTCACATTTTGACCTGACGTGGTCTGACACAAAAATGTGTGTAAAAAAACTGTGTAAGTTGTACAGCATTTAATGTTAACTAGAGTAGTAATATTTTCAGAATCCTTATGACGAGAGGAAAATTTTTCTAAAACTTAGACTTTCGAAAACATGTCAAAAAATTGGTTTGTCTGGGGTTTTGCCCAGAATTTGCAAGTTAAAAATATCTTTCCTTTTGTAAAATTTCCCATATGCAAAACGACACAGAGTGACACATGAACGAAGAAAATCGGTAAGGTTTGTATGTTTATTAGCGTTTTTTGATTTTCAAAATTCTTTGATCTTTGTCGCTTTCTCAGCTTTTGCCAGCCACTTCTTTAGCTACACTTGGTAAAAAATTTTCGTTTTCGATTTCGGGACCGCTTCGGCATGAGTTTTAACGCTTTTAAAGTCACTTTTCAAAATTTGAATGTTGGTTTATGGTGGAGGTAGCCATGTATGGGACAGCATTCTGTGAGGGTTTTCTGGAATTGAAGGTCGTCGGATGGGGACGGTCCCATTCTCTTTCCCCAGTTTCCTAGTTCAAAGATTTTCTCAGTGCAATTCATTTTCTCAGTACGGATTCGGTTTATTTTCATGTATGATCACAGGTGGCTTCGTGTGATGTTTTTCAGGACCAGAGTTCCAAGTGACTCTTCATTCCTATTATTCGGTCGCATGTGCATGCTGTCTTTATAAGTTGGTGTCGAACATATTAGCATGCCAGAGACCATTGCAGCTAGCAGCGGTTTTTATTGCTTTGGTGGTTTGCGTTTTTGTGAACAAGTTTCGGAAACATTTACGTCCTTCTTTTCAAATGGTATTTCTAAAAGTAGTTACTAAAACTAGCTGTCTCTACTGGGCTTTTCTAGGCGAAACAAGGGGGCGGGGGCCAAAAACTGGGGGAAGGAGGGTCCAAACTAATCCAAAATTGCCAAAGATGCAGTAAACACAGCCTGTTTTCTACATATACTGCTGTAACTATGCTAAAAACTGCTCAAAAATTGAGTTTGAGTACCAAAATGGACGATGTTTGATCGAAAAATTCCGGCGAAGTCGGAAAATTATCTGAAATTTCAAACCAAACATCCTTAAAATTTGGCATTTTCTGGGCACCTAGGCCCAAAAAAGTGGGAGTGGCGCCGAGTGGGGGGAGGGGTCGATCAAGTGGGGGGGGAACCCAAAACTGGGGGGCGCTCCCCGTCCCCTCCCACTAAGAAAAGCCCAGCTCTATTATCTGTTATTTAGGGCATGTCATTGGTAGTCTTAAGATTATTGCATTCGCCTGTTTTAGGTTTTCACCTTGCCTTAGATATCTTTTGTCTTGTTGCACAAATTGTGTGGCTGTGATTTGGAACTTAAACAGCTATACGGAAGAAGTTTCTCATAAGCATATGTCGGAAGTTGTAGGTGGTGATTTTATTACCCGGGGACATTACGCAGGGCATGTACTGACGGCTACCCGAAAAGCTTTGTGGGTACGCTTGATTTTGTTAAGTTTTACATAGAGCTTTGACTAGCTAAGTTGGATTTTGTTTGCAAGGATTGTAGGAAATAATAAGATGTATAGTCAGGTTCCCAAAAAAACCAGTTGACAGTTTTTTGCTCCAAACTTTTGCAGGGTGACGTGGGACAGCCCAACTAGGGTGCATATGCATAGGGCTCGGTCCGACACATATGCCCACCTATAGCCCCTAGCCTGCGTCCCTGGCAATCCTGAGTAATTAAAAAATTTTCGTGGTTTTATTTGGGAACGATTCCCAAAGAAACCAGCGTTCCCAAATAAAAAACCACCCTCTTTACTACTGGCAGAGAAGAGGCAGGGCAATAACCGACCAATGCTACATGGTACTTGGTAGAGCCCAAGGGTCTAGCCTGGGCACGGCAGCCCACTTAGACTACCTTGGACCACCATGACATGGTGAGTCTGGAGGTGTAAGTTCCGATAACTTTTCTTTGAGCGCCAAACGCCTTTGGCCGACGTTTATAGCAGATTTGGCACCCTTTTAACGTGTATTTTCTTTAAGTACACTATAAAATTTCTGAGGACTTACCTGCAACAACAGGCCACATCCCCAACTTGGCCCCCCGGGGACCTAGGCCAAGTTGGGGACTATCACCAAAACTCTACCAAAACAGCTGAAAGTTTGCGTAGAATCGTTTTATAACTTGGAAAACGCGTTTCCAGCGTGATTTACGCTGTAAATATCAGTTTTTAGCCAAGCCCAGTACTTCAAGGGACCAACTTCGGTCTGGACCAGGTTCAAGCAGTCTGAGCCAGTCAAATCACCTCAAAGATTCCAAATATAAGTTATTATGGTGTTTTTGGGGGTAAAACGTTCTAAAACGGCGTTAATATCACCAGAAAAAAATTACTGTGGCTGCTGTGACCTATTTTTGCAAAGTCCTCCAAACTGGTTTTTTTGGGAATTCGTTCCCAAAAAAAACGGGTGGCCAAGGCCACAGCGTAGGCGCCAGTGGGGCTAGGATATGTGGTATCGTGAGTACTTGGGCACCTAACCTACCAACCACAATTAGGGGCTTACCGGGTTTTCCGTTGTGGTTTTGAGACAATTTTTCCAACACCATGTCGAAACTTGTCCGAGGGTGGTTTTGGGGTGGTTGTCTTCTAGCTGGCACCCTGGCTTCTCGAGATAAGCTATATAACCCAAACTGATATATTATAATACTAAGGTCTTCTACTTGTTATGCGCCAAATTTGGCTTGAAACGGTCAAAGTACCTGGGAGATCTGGCACTGGTTTTTTTGGGAACTTTGTCACTGGTTCTTTTTTGGGAACCTGATTATATATAAATGTTTATTTATTCGTTTATTTGCGAGGTTGAGTTGAAAACTTATTTTTAAAGCTGTAGGTAGCTGTAGGGATAATGTTTCTGGCTTATTTTTACTGGGAGCCGCACTGATCGACATCCCCCCCCCATTCGAGGTCCACCATAAATTTTGATTCTGTCGGTTATTATTTTTTGTGGCATTTCTAGGAATCGTCTTTTGTATATAAATTTTAGATTTGGCAGTATCGGAAAAATAAACTCTTCCCCCAAACACTGACGGAAATTACAGTGAAAAACTTGATGGGTAGCATGGATATTGCCCCGGAAAAGGAGCGCATCTTCAGCATTCGCATGTCTACAATTGAGGATATTGCTGTGGCCGGCCTCAATAGCAATGATATTTGGGTTAGTTTCGAAGGAAAGTGGTACTCTGCCACAGTGTATATAAAAACACCTATTTTTCCGCTGTTGTCAAGTGACTCTTTATTGTGATACTTTATTTTGAAAAATGTTATACGTATGTACATGCCTATTTTTAGATTATTAACTTGAAAACACGACTGAGGCTTTCCGTTTTATCTGGTCATGCGGATGTGGTTGGCTGTTTTGCCTTTCGTGAAGCTGGTAAACATTCTGATTCGACGTCACGAGCGGAAATTGTCTCTGGTGGAAGGGATGGTGGAATTATGGTAATGAACCAAAAGAAAGGAGTTCTGGGTTATAGTTCTGTCTGTATTGTACCTCACCTGGCCTTATTATAGTGGCGGGTGGGGGAGGGGTGCCCCCCCATAAACACCCTCCCCCCCCCCAAAAGTGGGTGCTTCTTTTGGTAACAACTTTTGCCCTGAAAAACCGCACAGAAGGCCAAATTGTCAAAACTTTTCCGGATTTTCAGGTTTTTAGTCTATTCAAGCACTAAATCCGCGTATTTTTGACGCGATTAATGCTATAAAAATGGCGCAATTTTAAGCACGTTTTTAGCAAAATTTTGAAAATTTGCCCGCCCCCCAATGACTCCCCCCCCAAGAGCCCCCAAGAAAAATTCCCTAGACTAAGTCAGCCTACAGTGTATCCTTCGTTACATGACATCCCGAAAAGCATAATTCTGCGAAAACATGGATAACAAAAGCCGCAGTTTTTGCAGTAGTTGTCTGAATTGGAAATTATTTGTTTAGTATTTAAAGGTCTGATTTAAGGGTGGATTGTTATTAAACGTTATTGATTGTAAGTTAAACCAAGAATGGCAAAACTACATAGACAGCAAACGCATAATTACTGTTTTCTTTTTAAGTTTTTTAAGTTTGCGTTTAAGGTGCTGGTTCGGGTATTTGCAGCAAACTTTGAAAGACTGTAATTTGCTCAATTTTTGGAGTTCAACGATAATTTTCATATCATTTTGAAGCTTGGAATGTGCTTGTTACAACTAGGTACAGTATAGCTGTCTCATTTCAACTCTTCGGCTTGAACAACATGAAATTTGAACAACAACTTGCAATAACATGAAATCAATTTTTGAACATGGATTTATCGAAGTGTGGGAAAGCTAACGAAAAGCGACCAATTCAGGCTTCAAAACAAACGTCTTCCCGAGGGCTATTTTTTCTGAAATTGTTTAACGAGTAAAGAAGCTCAAGATTTTGACAAAAACGTAAATTTTGTCCGATTTTCGTCAAAATTTTCAAGTTTGGACTCTTATTTCGCTCGAACTGAAAGACAAAACGCTAAACCATGAAAAATAGCCCTCGGCAATTGTCTCAAAAATGCGCCTGTAAAGCCGTTTTCCAATTGCTTGCATGAGTTGAGAGAAATCCGTGCTCAAAACAAACTGTTTGCGATTTTCAAAATTTCACATTTTCGTTGCTGTACGTATTCAGAGATGCCGCAGAGAGCTCTCCTTGGGACCTAACATGTCCCTTAGGACTACGAATACGGACAATACTTGACCGGCGGACCAGCGCCGTTGAAGCTGTCGAAATCTTGGAATATTTAATTTTTCGAAAAATGGCCGGTTTTAGACCTCGAAAATCAATTTTCGCTGTTATCTCTTAAACCTTAAGGAATCGAAGAATACTCTCAAGAGCAAAGTTGTAGGTCTTGGTGAGAGGTTTCGAATGATTATAAGTTCATCCATGTAGGGTGGCCACAGTGCAAGTTATGGCAGATTAAAGCTAATTTCTCCAATACTCAAATTTTCAAGCCGCGACTTTTGTAAAATGTTTTATAGGCTAAATAGTGTAATTGTAGCAAATTTGAATGAATTTCAACAACAATTGCGCTTTTCAAGTCCAAAAATACACGAACCCGAACCAGCACCTTAAATTACAGTGCCGTGTACTTTGTTATTTTCAATTGTTTAGCAGTGGGACATTTCTAAGGCTTTGGAAAGCAAGCCCCCTGATCACTTATTAAAGATCTTCTACTGTGCTCACATGTCCGATGCTGGCGGTTGGATCTGTGCTCAGGATAAAACAAACTTTATTGTGGTATGGTGGATATCTTTATAAACAGAGGCAATGTACTCTACATTTCATGGAAAGAATGACCGTTGGCGAAATTGGCAAATTGACGAAATTTCGCGAAAACACGGCAAACCTTAGCAAATTTAGCTGCGTTTGTGGACCCTTAAACTTGAGCGAGCATATTTTGCAACTAAGGTCATATCTTGCCCAGAAAAGGTCCACAAATGTGGCTAAATTTGCTACGTTCTGCCGTTTTTTTCGCGAAATTTCGGCCAATTTGCTAATTTCGCCAACGGTTATTCTTTCCGTGAAATGTACCGTATACTAACTAGAAATAGAAGCAATACTTAAAAATAGGTTGCTGCTTAATTACTGCTATGGTTATATCTGGATTTTTCACATTACAGGAAACGGTTATTCGCCTCAGCTGCATACTGTTGCTTTGCTTAGTATTTTGGTACTTCTATGTACGTTTTCCTGACTATTTGACACAGGGTTTTTTGTGCATATTACTGTGCATATGCACACTTTTTTCCAAAATGCACTCTCTAATTTAAAAATGCACACATAAATGCACGGTCAAATTTTGCTTCCGCTAACCACAAAATGCTCTGGCAAATTTCCAAAGTGCTTTAAATTTTAAAAAAGCTCTAGCTTTTAGCTGGGGGCTGCCGCCCCCAAACCCCCGCTTTTTCTTACGTACTATTATTCGGTAATGGCAACGTCGCAACAACCTTTCTTTGTTTTATTCTTCCTCACTAAAGCCACTAATTATTGAAATATTTTTGCTTTAGGTTGTAAGTATATATTTATACTACGTAGTGTGCGTTCCTTCATCGTCAAAAATAAAAGGCTGGATTAAGCCAATTTTTCTTAAAGTATTTCTTTACATTTTCTTCCTCTACAACGGTTCGATGTGTGCAATGCTAGCTCTCTTGTTGCCGTTTGTTAATCTGTTAAAATGGTAAGAAATTATTCATAAAAATTTCTTTCGTGTTCAAAATTCCAAAATTCCCAACTTCTGGGGAACTCCGCCCCCAGGCCCAGACCTCCCCAGCGTCGACTTTCAATCTAATTTCTGCATTATATACGTTAGATACATACATGTATATATATATATATATATATATATATATATATATATATATATATATATATATATATATATATATATATATTAAATGGTTACCCGCAGAACAGGGCTGAATTACACCAATACGTAATTTCAGCTCGGATTTTATCGTTACTTTGAAGAAATTCTTGAATTATACAATCAATTTGGCAGCAAATTGACAATCCTATGTTGATTTTATGTTCTTCACAATTTTGCCCTTAATAGGTTCACAGCTTGCAGATGTCAAAACCCGACACCTATATACGTTAGTTTGTATAGTTATGCATTTGCCTAAATATCAGTATATATACGTGTACTAACCAGTTAAGATTTAAAATCGTCATCAAAACATCAACTAAAGCGTGGGATTCCAGTTGAAGTCAAAGATGCGTAGAACACAAAATTACTGCCAAAATGTACATTATAGCTCAAAATAAGCAATTTTTTTAAAATGCACACATTTTATTCCAAAATGCACACTGTTTTTTAAAAATGCACAAAAAATGCACACTTGTCCGCAACCAAAAAACCCTGATTTGACATTTTGGGCGATCGGGTTTTTTATAGGTTTCTTCTTGTCTTCTACTGTATATCACCTTTTAAGGGGTTTGAAGTAGGATTGGAGGCTTGCTTTATAGGTAATCAATGAACAAAATGATGTGCTGTGGACGTATGATTTCATGAAACACTTCCAGAATGGCCACAGCAAAAATGAACATAATATTTCCCAGATTGTGGCATCCTGGTCCGGGGATGTGGCCGTTTTGGGAACTGTAGCGGGTCGCGTTTTCTGGCTTGATGTGAGACGTCTTCTGGCCAGCCAAAGTCCGAAGGTGATAATTCTTTTTAAATTCTGCGTTACCTGACGTTACCTGAGACGTTACTGAAATCAAAGTTGAGCCTGTAATACACGCAGGCGCGTAGCCAGGGGGGGGGGCGAGGGGGGCATGTCCCCCCCCGAAATCGGAGGCGAAAGAAAAATTTTAACACCAAATAGGAATTCTGATAAATATTTCCAAAAAAATTCGCCTGCTGCGCTAATTTTCCACAAAAATACCTCAAAAACACCAGCTTGCACTTGAAACCGGCCTCCACAAGTTCCGTTTCAGCACAAATTTCTGAAAAATTTTGGCTTGCCCCCCACCGAAATTTTTTTCTGGCTACGCTAGTGAATACACGTATATTATACACGGTTTAATTTAACAAAATTTTGTTTTGTACATTAGACGGCCACCAAAATATTTTTGTATACCAGCTGACAGTTCCAAATTGTGTTATCTCTATCTAGAGAATGTTTGTAAACTCCAGGTTTTTTCGTGGTGAAATAGGGTTTACTCAACTCAAATTTAACTTTTGTTTTAAAGTTTAAAGATCTTTGTTTAGTGCATGCAAAAATATTTTTGTCCTTGTATTATTTAAATTTATTGTATTTTAGAAGGAGTCGGGTGTCCTAACAGAGCTTCCAATGAAGGATATTCGTCCCTCCGTTTCCTGTATAGCTTTCAACCGTGACGATAGTCTTGTTGCTGCTTCTATTGTTAAAACAATTAAGGTATATAATTAGATATTATTATATTATATTATATAATTAGATATCTTTATTATCTGCTTCAATGTATATATACCTCGCTATTATACTCAGGGGCGTTTCCAGGATTTTGAAATGAAAAGGGGGAGGGAGTTAATCCAGAACAAAGGCGGGGGCCAGACCTAAATCTTTCCAAAAATGGCTAAATTTGCACTAAATATTACTACAAATTTTATTTATCTCCAAAACGGGGGGAACTCCCTTGAAAGTCGTCATCCCAAAATCCTTCCAGAATGTGAGTGACTTTCTTTTGGTAGCAAATTTTCTCCTAAAAATCATTCAAAAGGCCATTAATTCAAACAGATAGTACCACAAGCCCGTATTTTACAGGAGGAAAATTTAGCATTAGATTTCAATTTTTTGCATTTTTGAAGCTACTTTTAATAAGACTATCTCTATTGCTTTGATCGGAATAAGCTGGTGTTTGTTTACAACTAATTTATTGTTTTCCGAAGGTAAGGACTTGATAGTACTTGTAGAATAAAATGCAGCAGCTATTTTAATTTTTATGTTATTTTATAGGTATGGTCATTGCTCAATCGGTGGAACCTACATCGTGTTGTCGATGTGGGCTACCATGTGAATCAATTCACGTTCCTTCCAAATTCCAGTGGCCAACTGCTTTACTGTGCTCATCCGAAGAATGTTGGGGTATAATTTTCTTGAGTTTTCTGCTATTGTTTTGATTTTCTACTTTGGGCATTTTACTGTGTCATTGTTTGAATTCCTAGTTTCTTCTGTTTCCAGTGAGTTGTCTTTTTTCTTTATTTCTGAGTGGAGGTATATATTATATATTCGGTTTAGGTATGGGATTGCTCAACTAATCAGTTGGTGTCAAGTTTGACTGGTCATTCAAACACTCCTATGCTTGCAGTTGCCAGTAATTGTGGTCAGCTGGCAGCTACGGCTTCTACCAGCGAAGTTAAGGTAAGTTGGCCTGAGAGGTTTGCATGTCTGCAGAGACTTAAGGATTACGATCCAGGATTAACATTAGAAGCATATTGTACGTATTACTTACAATATTATGAAAACGTGTCTGAGAATAGTGTGAATGTGATAGATAGCCTTGAATTTCTTTGTTATTATGCAAATTAGTCTGTATAATTAATGAACATTAATGAATTCATAAATAATTCTGAAAATTAATGCAGCATTAACTGATTGCATTAATGTTCTGTTTGTTATTTTGTTGATTTTAGATATGGGATCTTAGAACCTACTCTGAGCTGGTCCTGGATCTGCCAGAAGATCAGCAGAAGTTCGATACGCCACGCTGCCTTTCGTTTTCCCCAGACGGCCAGTTTCTGGCCTGGGGCGGTGCCAATGGTAAGGTTCACATCTGGAATGTGCGATTGCGGACTGGGGGTGGTGGCTCCATACTGCCCAGAAGTTTTTGGAAGATGGGCAAAATGGTCTCTTCCCTGTACTGGTCCCCGCTCACAGAGGAAACGGAGAAGCATCGGTTGCTGACCTGTAGCGCTGGAGAGCACATCTACTGGTACGTTGTGAGTGTTCGAGTGGGCGGGAAGATCAGTGATATTTCTGTGATACAGAAGGTCCGACTAGGGGCGGAAGTGGGCAATTGTCGAATGATTGTGGATGAACAGTTTCGACACTTTGTCACCATTGATGTCAAAGGTCACCCCTATGTGTTTCGACGTCTGCGCCTGTCTGATATTCCTCCATCTTTGGACACTGATACTGACCCGCCCAAGAGTACATTAGATAAGAGTATGTTGTGAAGTCTTCTCAGTATTTTACTGTATTCAGTCAGTTTGTGGAATATTCTCTGCATAATGACAAATTAATGATGTCCTCAGGGAGGTGGGCTCGAAGTTGCCCCCATGGCTCACCAAAAATGGGAAGGCATATTTTTGAAACAAAATTTGCAAATTGTTTCGTTTTTTGTGCAGAGAGTGCCAAAAATTGCCAAAAATGACTAATTTTAGGTGACTTTTAAGCCGAAATAGCAAAAATTTTGTTTAAAGAGTCTGGCGAAGCCGGAAGCCGGAAAATTTTTGAAAATTTAGAGTAAAAATGGTAAAATTTGGCATTTTTTGTGTTATTGGAGAGAGGTCGAAATTTATTGGAGGGGGCGGCATTTTATGGGGGGCCCCTCCCCAGTAAAAATAAGCCAGGTCCTGCAGAGTTAGTAAAACTCATTCTCGTTTTTAACTATTTACTGTTCACAAACATCTAATTTATGTAGTTGTATTTATCTATTTTGTGCTGTATGCTTGAGTCATTGATGCCAGTGCAAAGGCTTACGCCAGGGTTTATGATGTGAGGATAAAGTGTCACGCTTTAAACAAGTCTACTTGTCTAATAACCAGTCAAAAATCATTGCTCAGAATCTAACTGCTAATGCTATGATCTGAGCTAGCAGTCGTGCAAGTAGGTCGTCTCTCTGATGGAGGAGGGAGCTGTTAGGGTGCAGAATGGAGTACAGTTATGCCTTAATCAGGCTCATGTATTCTTGAGTGTCTTTCAGTTTAGTCTTCTGTTACCGAACCCAAACCGTTGGCGTTTTCTATTATTGCATTTAATCAAGAGTTAGTACATAATATATAAGAGAATGACAGCTGGCATGCTTTATGTATTATCAGTTTGACACATCCTCTGTACGCTAACGGCTGACCCCCCCTCTCCCTGAAATCGGACCCCAGGGTCCCCCTCACTCTTAGAAATGTTCCTGTAGAAACTACAGGAATCACTTTTGTAGATGATAAGTACAAAAGCTTTTGTAGAAAATCAGGTTGAGTCTTGTAATTTCTACAGGTCATCATTGGTAGTTTTTACCGGACATACGTTGGTAGAATGGATTACAAGTTAGACCAGTATTCAGTACTAATGAAACCTGTAGTTTTCACTGGTTTGCAGGTTTGCTCACAGGAAAGTACTCGATACGCTGATAACGCATATTTTGTATATAAGGGCGACAGTGGTCATAATTTTTGAAGACTGAAATTTTTGAATTTTTTCAAATTTTCAGTCTTCCAACACCCAGTGGGTGATTTTTTGTAACGGCCGCTCCCTGCCGAAATTTTTTTGGGAGCGGCCGCCCCCCACACCTGCCCCCTCCCTTCTGAAATAACAGGTCGCTCCAGTAAAATTTACAGGTTTTGTCTTGTAAAAAATACAGGTTTGGTATCTGATATAGGATTGTAAAAAAAGTCGAACAAAACTACAGGTTTCTTTAGTATTTTCTACAGGAAATTCCTGTAATAAAAACTACAGGTTTGCTTAGTATTTTCTACAGGAAACTCCAGTAATTTTTACTATTCCAGAGACCGGTAAAAATACAAAAGTTACTTTTGTGGAAAATACAGGAACCTCCGCTAGTGACTGACCGCACAGGAGCACTTTTGTAGAGAACTACAAGAATTCCTGTAATTTCTACAGGAGTCTTTTTAAGAGTGCTCCCCGGCATTGGTACTCTATAGAAACGGGGGCACGCTCATTCGCTCTTTGCTTGTGTGCTAAAGCTCGAAACCACAAGCACTATGCGCGGTAGTTTTGTGTCTGTTTCGAGCTTTAGAAATCGACCTCAATATTAAGATTATTAATGGAAAATTTGTTACAAAGTTATACGATAAAAGAGACGACTTTCCGTTTGTGACATAAATTTCCATCTGCAACTTCAAACATTTCTGGTAGTATCATAAAAAACACGATTAAAAATCAAGTACTAAGATATGGAAATATATGTGACTCGTACCAGGACTTTGAACACTGCGTTAAATCATTAAGTATTATGTTAAAAATGAGAGGATACACAAACAAATTCTTTTCAACTCTATATATAAAGAACCTAAAATCGGACTAAAATATGAAATCACCCATGAAAGTGAAAAGGAAAAATGGAACAAAATAAAAAGTATGATCTACTAAACATTAAACACTCTTGTAATTTTCTTGTAATCCCGCTTGTCGGCTGTTGTAATTCCGCTTGTCGGCTTCACCTCAACTACTACTAATTAAGATGTTAACTCAAACTTTATGTTCGCACCATGGCACTGTACTAACATCTTTAACATAAGCAGAGTTAAAAACGTGGAAAATTAGATTCATACCTTTTTCTTAGTGGTTTAGAACGGAATGAATCAGGTCTCACTGAGGCTGGCCCGACGAGTAAATATCGCAAATAGTGAGAAGTGTGATCATATAATTTCATTTACTGGATCCCTCTGATGATGACTCGTTCCGGTCCTATCCCACTCTGGCTATAAGACCCGTTAATTATTTTTAGTATACCTACTCACCCTAAATGTGTAATTCTGCCATCCTAATTGTCACAATCTAGTCAGAGTCTAAGGGATAAGGGCCGAAAGACTCTGAACATTTCTAATTAATTTCAACTGCTGAATTTAGTAGACCCCCCTCAATCCCATTCACCTATTACTTGTCAACTGCACCTTACGAATTCCTATATTTCAGTTTGCGGCCTTCTGTATTTCAATAAAGTTCTCTACCTGATCACGAACTTTCACATATCTGCCTCTGCATTCAGTGAACAGTTAACGTTGGCATATAACACTATCTACCCTTAGTTAGTCTTCTTGTTTATGGAAATAGTATTATCACTGCGCAAATTATTCATCCCTCCTTTTAGAACACATGCATAGCGGCCAAATTTTTTTTGAAGTGAACGGTCCAATTTGCGGGAGGGGTCAGCAGTTAGCGTGTAGACGACGTGTCACCCTTATAATAATACATGAGTATGACAGCTTTATACTCTTACGCATGTATTATGTACTCTTGATGTAACTTGACGTATGTATTCTGTACTCTTGATGTAACTAAGTGATTGTCATAATGCATGATTCGTTCGGTTTTAATTGATTCTTATGTTTGTTACGTATATGTGTGCTATTTTATTTGGTTTGTTTTAAACGAACGGGAGGTAAGCTTTACTATGTTCTGGTACTTCTTTATTCAGGTAGTAAGGGATCTCCAATCTGGCCATAACGATAATTAAAAGTTACTCAGGTACATTACTTCATACGTAAAGTCAATAGACAAACGCATTGTTCAGTTAATATCCTTTTATAATAAAAATGATGACAGTTTTTAGGTTAGGTTAAGTTTTAATTGGTTTAAAACTACCTAAGCGAAGTTAGCGGTGGTAGTTAATGTTCTTTCTACGCCATTAACACTTCCAAACTGCTTTCATACGACTTTTTGTATTCCATCCATAGTTTCTTATGCATTATATGTTGTAGATACTGTTTCTTTAATATTCTATTGTGACTTCTACATGTGATATAAGCATTTTGGTGCATTGCACTCTCTCTTGTTTTAAAATTTAAGCGGGTTCATACAAAAGTCTGATTGGGGCATTCCAGTTAATTTCGGGTTCGTCGCATTAGGTGGGTGGTTAGCGGTTTTTGCTAAGGTAAATGTTTAGTTTGTAATGAATATTTACTAAATTATTGGGCTCTTTTCCTGTACGTTTTTTATGTAATGGTCTGATTGTTTATTATAGTTTTTTCACTTAATTTATAAAAATTTATATTCTATTGTTACAGCTTGCATTTTTACAAATGCCTTCTTCTATGTATCTGTTATGTTCGCTACGTTGTTTTGTATTTTTGATGCAGTTTCATATAATAAAACGGTCTTGCCGAAAGCATACTGTTGAAGACCTGAGTGGGCTTTATGTTCGCTAAATAGTTGCCCTAAGGAGTCGATATTTTGATAGTGGATTTTCTAGTTTCGTCTTTGAGAATGTTCTCAACAGCCTCCTTCTCACAAGAGTTTGCTTGGTCGCCAGGTTTAGCTCTAATTTTTGAGTAGGTTATAGGCTTAGTCAATTTTTTAATCCGCCGCCTGCATTTTCAACTAGTTTTTAATCCTCGTGCAGTTACGCGGATTAAACGGATTAAAAGTAGGCGGATTAAAATTTTTAATCGCTGTTTCTTTAATGTCGGATTAAATGGATTAAAATTAACTCGTTTAATCCGCGGATAAATGTTCGGATTAAACGAGTTTATTTTAATCTGTTTAATCCAATAGCAATTAAAATTTTGATCCGGCTGATTTCTAATCCGTTTAATCCGACCATTTTAATCTTTAAAGAAATAGACCCTATGATTAATGCTAGTATCCTTCGTGAATCCACCTGCGTGGATCGGGTTTTGCTTTATTAAACACATTTTCCATACTACATACTAATTTCAAAATTCTTTTATTTCATTCTTGTGAAACCCAAAATGCATAACTGTAAGAAATTTTCAGATACACAAGGACGAATACACAACAGCAAATTTTTAGAGAAGTAAATATATAAAATAGTTAACGCTATGGTGTTTGCTTTTGAATATACTTTAAAATTTGTATACGTATCAGCTAAGAATTATTAAGAACATATTTAATCAATGTTTGATAGTGCAAAAATTTTTAAAATTTTTTCACGTACATATATAGTTTAAACAACTAGCAAGCTCATAGAAATCCTGTTAAAAGATTGTTGCTATTTAATAGTCAAGAACGATAATAAGTCGGGGCGGATAATACGCTATAATGTCCAATTTGCGAAAATACGAGATTTTTGTGGGAGCAATATCGGCATTCTGCAGCTAAAACTGGACGAACATGCTAAATTCAGTCAAATCTAAAGTAATGGAAATACAAGCTTATTAATTTATTTATATTTTAAATATTCATCGGCTGTTCTAGAGGCCATGCATGAATATGTATGTTATATTTGTTTCCATCTTAAATAAAGGTATCGACTAAATCTTGGCATTCAAAAATTCATATATCTTATCTGCCTAAATGCACCTTGTAAAATGCTGCGCGTAGACGCAGTGCACTTTCTAAGACAATGCGCGTAGACACTGTGCACTTTCTAATGCGCGTAGGAAATGTGCATTTTCTAAAACAATGCGCGTAGACACTGTGCATTTTCCAATGCGCGTAGGAAATGTGCATTTTCTAAAATAGTGCCCGTAGACGCTGTGCACTTTCCAATGCGCGTAGCAGATGTGCATTTTCTAAATACGCGGTCCGGCCCGAAGCCCGAGGCCCGCTTCACGGCCCGAGCCCGAAGCCCGAGGAGCACGAGCCTCTAGGGTTGTTCCGTTAAGAAATTTCTCGGGCCGGGCTCGGGCTCGGGCCAACCACCTTCCTCGGGCCGGGCTGGCCCGGCGCGAGCCCGGCCCGAAGCCTGAGGCCCGCTTCATGGCCCCTCTGCGGCCCCAGCCCGAAGCCCGGCCCGAGCGGCCCGAGGAGCCCGAGCGGGCCCGATTCACGGCCCGAACGGCCCGAGTGCGGCATGGGCAGCCCAAGTGGCCCAAATATAGCCCGAGAGGTGCGGAGAGGCCCAAAAATGGCTCAAATCACATCCAGTTTGCCGAGCAGTTTTATTAGTATTACGCATCGGTAAACCCAAAATAAACTTTCATGGTTCGATTAGCTGTAACTTCAAGTGCAACATTAGCTATTGTTAGAAGCTTTTCGTTTAATAATTTTCAGATAATGCTTTGAGCACTAATTTGTAACCACACACTAGAGCTATAAAGCTTATGTATTTCATAGATTGTAAAATTTTTGGTTATTGAATCATCCAAAAAGGATAGAGATAAATCACTCACACAGTTTATACTTAGCAGATTTAAACACACAATTGACCACTGACTAAAAAGTGGGAAGTTGGCGAAACTTTACTTGTTAGCTTCCTTGTACCAAACCAGGGTTTGTCTGCCGCCGTAGCAGAGTAACTAAAATAGTTGCTTCTGAATCCTACAAATGTTTGTTGGTTGCTTGAAGACAGTTTGCCGCCAACTAATTCATAACTTTTTGCAGATAGAGAAAACCTGTATAAAGTTTGGCATTTCGCAACCTGCTTGCTAATAGCATTTGGATAGTAGAATTATGTTTTAAGCTTGTCTGTATATATTTTGCTTCAAATGTATCGCTTATGTGTGTATAAGCACCGAAGAAGACAACAGTGTGTGAACAAAGGAAGCCACAAGTCACAATGAAAAAATCAATATTTTTCAGCAATGACAAACTACTCAAATAGCCCGGAAAGCCCGAGCGGCCCGAGTGGCCCGAGTGGCCCGAACAGCCCGAGTCGGGCCGGGCTCAACTGAGAACTCGGGCCGGGCCGTCTCATTAAAAACTCGGGCCGGGCCGGTTTCGGCCCCCCCCTAGCCCGAGCCCGGCCCGAGCCCGAAACCCGCTTCACGGCCCTGGCACAACCCTACCCGTCTCGTTAAAAACTCGGGCCGGCCCGAGTCCGAAGCCCGATTCACGGCCCGAGGAGCCCGAGCGGCCCAAGTGCACCAAATATAGCCCACCAGCTGCGGAGAGGCCCAAAAATGGGTCAAACCGCATCCGGTTTGCGCTAGTAGTATTATTAGTATTACATGTCGGTAAACCCAAAATGAACTTTCATGATTCGATTAGCTGTAAGTTCATGTGCAACATTAGCTATTGTTAAAAGCTTTTCATTTCATAATTTTCAGATAATGCTTTGAGCACTAATTTGTAACCACACACTGGAGCTGTAGAGCTTATGTATCTTGTAGATTGAAAGATTTTTGATTAAGTATGGAATCATTCAAAAAAGGAATAAAAAATAAATCACTCACACAGCTTATATTTAGCAGATTTAAACACACAATTGACCACTGACTAAAAAGTGGGAAGTTGGCAAAGTTTTACTTGGTTGCTTTAGTTTTTAATCCGCTTTCGTTTTTTATGTTTTAAAACATCACAATTCACATCTATTTCAATTCTCAGAACTCAAAACCTGCAAATTTTCACCAAATTTTAAAACACTCGTGCTTCCTTCTAAGGGCCGATCGCGTTGGCTTTATGTTGGCCATTGGTTATTGGCCGGGCCAATTGGGTTGGCCAACGGAAAATCCTGTCAACGCCCAATACTGGTTTGGGGTGGGGATCCCTAGATTTGGAACCGGTTCCACTAGAACGGGTTGGTGGAACCATAACCGGAACCGAATAGGAAGGGTTTTTAGAACCGGAAGTGGAACCTGCCGGTTCCACGCTTAAAAATTGGACTAAACTAATTGTTTTGCAAGCGTTATATAATTTGCAACACATGTACAGTCCTGGCCAGAAATAGTGTACCTTCCCTTCGCGAATGCGAATAGCATTCCCACCTGCTTAGAGGTATTAAATTAAAGCCATTCGCGAAGGCTGACCTTTGTGACCCTTCGCACTTCATTCGCGCGCCTGTTGCAAACAAGGCCAATTTGAAGGCCACTAGCCTTGCTAAAGAAGCAGTTGACGCTATCTAAGCACATTGGCTTCACAGCTGGAAGCCTTAACATTAAGTTTTCTTCGCGAAGGCATTTTCCAAGGGCCATTCGCACACATTCGCAGAAATTTAATATGCTTAGCCTGCGAATGGCGTTCGCGAAATTGCGAATATTCGCGAAAATGGGTACACTATTTCTGGCCAGGACTGTATTCTGTAGGATTTTGGATTTTGTAGTAGCCATTCATATTGTCTTTTTCAAAGTATATAGTGACTGAAATTTAAACTAGAAAAGTTGTTTAACAGCTTCAGCTTCCACTGAAGGTGAGATAAACTTCCCGCTTCCCCATTTTCAGGTGATCGAGACACGTTTCAGCTTTCGCTGAAATGGAGGCTTGGTGTTAAGAGAAATTTCAAATGTTGGCTTGAATCAACATTAGTGATATTATTCCTTCTGCTTAGATAAAATAGAACAGTTATTGTTTATTGTAAGAAAAATTTTCGACATCCTTTATTTTGGAATTTCAAAATTTTTGTTTTCATGTTTCTGACTTTCAAATTTCGCTATTTTGTGTGTATTACAAAATGCAATTTTGCAAATATGTCTATATAGATTTTAATGATTTTTTAAAATTTTCTTTTCTACACGTCCAATTAGTAATGGAAGGAATGCGGGCACTTTAGTTCAGACGTAAACAATAACGCGCCGAATGAAAACTTTAACGAACTTAGATATTTGAATCTGGTTCCTGTTTCAGGTCTCCTTCCAAAATAGTTTTAGTTAAACTTCAGTTTTTTTAAGTTTCAGTTTTGCTTAGATTTCAGCTGTGAGTAGAATTATTTCTGTATTCGATTTTAGCTTCAGTTTCAGTTTTAATAGGGAACACAAAATACTTTTAATCTCCGTTTTAGTTTCATGCGGAATTTCACTTTCAGTTTCAGTTCATTCAAAAACTGCAGTTTCAAGCCATCTGAAATAATAAAGTATAAATTAACGATTATATATTCTAATCTCCTACTGCAGAGTATTAACGAGATAACGGCTTAACACCTTTGAATATTCATGTTTTGAGGAAAGGCTAAAAATAGTTTCAGTCCGAGTTTCAGGTCTTAGCTCAAAGTAGTTTCAGTTTCAGTTTGGTCACCTCCTAAAATAGTTTCAGCTAAGTTTCAGTTTCTGTTACTGAAACTGAAACCTGTACGAACCTGAACCAGTTTCAGTTTCAAATTCAGTGACTGAAAGATCACTAGCTCTTAGTTAGATAGTTAGTGTACCAGCAGATTAGTGTTTGGCACTTGTATTTAGTTGGATACACTTAATTTTACGAAAAATCAAAAATCGAATCAAAAGTCACTAATTTCGAAATCTGAATCGAATCGCAACTTGCTCAAAGTGGTCGAAATCGAACTGCATCGAATCGTTTCAAATTTGAGCAGTCGTAAATGGAACTGAATCGAATCGCATATTTCGGAGCAGTAGTAAAACTGAACTGAATCGAACCGAAAATAAAATCGTTGAATCAATACAACCCTAGTTAGCAGTCATAATAGCTGCACGGCAAACTGCTCCTGGCGGGCCGCAGCCGGCGGGACATGGACACAATTTAATAACCGGAAATGACCGTCCGGGCAAGGCTGGTCAAGTCATTATTTTCTCCCGGATAAATCTGGACACTGCAATATTTCGAAATTTAAAAGTCTTACACTTGAAGAATATGAATTTGGAGTGCCCGCACTTTGAAAGTCTTGCAACAGCAAACACAATTTAGTACAGCTTTGTAGACTGCACAGGAATTTATGTTCAAGGGCCATATATAAAGGAACGTCGTCCAAATTAGAGACGGGATCCCGTTTAAAACCCCGGGGGAAAATTGCTTAAAATTCCCCGTTGAATTCAAGCTTTAACCCCGTTGTCTGACGGGGTTTTCGAGTTTTTGTTATTTTCAAAAAACTGCGCTTTTGCAGCTGCCTTAACATAAAGCTAGTTGGGAAATGTATGTCTTGTATGTACTGACGTATATGTGTTGTTTACAGCAAGCGCGTGTGTTAGCCATCAATAAACTTGTCTAAGAAAGGAAAGGTTTACACTAACTGACGGGAAAAATTTTAAGTCATCATAAAAACTAACCCCGTCAGAAATCCCGTCAAGAACGGGGTTTTATCAACGGGTTCCCGTTAAATTCCCCGTTGTAATTTGGACGACGTTCCTAACAGCCGTGGCATCCGCGGTTCGCTTGCGTCTGCACGGGTCTGGACACAATATTGACCAAGCGGATCTGGACCGGACACAGAAAATGAGACCGCGGGCCGGGCCGCGTATGAACAAATTTTAAATGTTCACTTCCAACTCTTCTAGCAGTTAGTTACATTTTAAAATTCCAAGCCTTGGATAATTATAGCAAAATCGTTAAAGAAACAGCGATTAAGCAGGTCGGATTAAAATTAACTCGTTGATTTTTTAATCCGAAGTGTGAATAAAGAAACAGGATTAGATCAAAATTTTAATCCTAGGTGCATTAAAGAAATAGGATTAAATAATCCGTTTAACTCGTTTAACTCGCTGGCTTAAATTTTAATCAGTTTAATCCGAGATGCTATTTCTTTAATGCGGATTAATTTTAATCTAATCCGTTTAATCTTTAAAGAAATAGGCCCAGAGAGAAATAATGAAGAACGTCTGCCTGCAGTCACTATGTAAGGGTCTAAGCCACAGCCTTAGTCCGAAACCGCGCCCATTGGCTCTCTCCTGTTTCGGACTACGGCTGTGCCTTAGACCCTTAGTGACAGCAGGCAGGCGTTTTTCATTATTTCTCTATTTTATATCATTAGAAAGAGCAGAAATTATTACTGTATATATCGAATATTATATAATATGTAGTATTAGAATATTAGAAAATAACACTGTTAAATATGTTTACTTGATTTTGGATGAATTTTTGGAACTAGAACCGGTGCCATTTTTAAATCAGACCTGTTCTAGCGTGAATTTTGGCTTTTGAACTTACAATCAAGTTTAATTTGTAAAAATTAAAAATTTATCAGAAATTTGAACTTAACGTTTGGATGACCGGAGCCGGAACCGGTTTCAAAAATCGGAACCGGTCCCAGCACTATTTATGATTAAATTTACTGTAGTAAAGTAAAAAATGTAAAGTGACCCCTGGAGAGAGCTCCAACCTACAGAAGGTTATAGTGTTCCGGTGCTTATCTCCGGATTCACAGCCCGAAGCCAGGAGCGACAACTCTAATGTTGACTACATCTGTGGAAGGGGGGCCAGCCCTTCATCAGGCATTACGCCAGAACACAGACTCCTGTAGTAGAAAAAGTAAAAATTAATTTTCAGTCTGGGCCTGAAACTGCAACTGAATCGAGATCTGAAATTCCGACGACCAGCCGTCTGAATCTGAGCTGATAATCATCAATTGGCAGGACTGAAACTGTATTTAAATTTGAAAACAAATAGGCCACCTGATGCATCAACTACTTCTGAGGGGATAAATTTCTATTAATTCTTTGTCTAATATTTTCAGTTGACCCCATCGAAATTTCGTATTTATGTATTTCGAAAATATCTTTTGGACCAAGGAAAAATTTGTTACCAATTAGGCAAAAGATTGGAATTGGATTTTGAAATTTTTTAGTTATATTCTGATCACTTTCCCATTATTTTTATTATTTTAAAAAAAAGCTAAAACTTTAAACTTCTAGCCAGCGTGAAGCATGAACTCAGCAAAAAATCTTAAATTAAGCACTTGATCAGTAAGCAATTGTAACATTTCATAAAATTACAATGGAAAATTTCTCCTATTTGACGAATTTTACATTTTTATATTACGTACGTACATCATGACAAAATAGACAAACGGCAAAAAGTTTGCAAACGGACTGTTATATTATATGGCAAATATAATACCTACCTAATATATTAGACCTTATGGGAACATAGAGCATTTTCTTACTAAGATGCTGCGCGTAGACGCAGTGCACTTTCTAATGCGGTGCGCATAGACGCTGTGCAGTTTCCAATGCGCGTAGGAGATGTGCACTTTCTAAATTGTTGCGCGTAGACGCTGTGCACTTTGCAATGAGCGTAGCTGATGTGCACTTTCTAAATGAGGTTGGTTGGCCCGAGCCCGGCCCGAGAAATTTCTTAACGGCACAACCCTTCCCGCTACCCACTTCCAACTCTGGCGGGAAGTATATAAGTCGGAGAAATTTTTGTTCAGTGAAGTCAGTTCTACCAAGAGTACATAATAACTAAGAGTGTGACAAGCGTCACGCTCTTAGTTATCAAGCGAAAAACATCATCTGCACAATAACGGCTGACCCCCCCCACAACTGAGTATGTGCACTTCAAACATTTTTGCCCGCTATGCCTACGTTCTAAAGCTCGCTACAGACGCACATTGAACCAACTGACTAGTTGTGTTTTTGAGCTTTAGAACGTAGGCATAGCGGGCAAAAATATTTGAAGTGCACATACTCAGTTGTGGGGGGGGGGTCAGCCGTTATTGTGCAGATGATGTTTTTCGCTTGATAACAAGAGCGTGACGCTTGTCACACTCTTAGTTATTATGTACTCTTGGTTCTACGTACTCTTGGTTCTACTGGCTGTTAGCAGCCTCGCTGCGTACTCCAACAGGAGAGCAGCGAAGGCATACCGTTTAGTACAATTGTATGGACGCGGTTGTAGTGCGGTTCCAAATCAAAATCTGCTTATCCGGCCGGTTGCATTTAAACTAATTTGTAATTAACTTCTAATTAAGGCCGTTTTCCGTGTAACCAACTGAAAAGTTAGATTTTAATTCTAGTAGTTTGGGGTAACGTTTTACTAACTTCGGCCTAACATCAAAATCTAACTAAATTCAGCACGTGACATAAGCTTATGCTTGATTTGCTAGGGTGCACCAGGGAAAAATATTGATTGCTTTAAAGCTAATCAGATTTTAGATCTAACTTGGTGCAACGGAGAATCTGAAAAATAAGATCAAGACTAGCTAATAACATTTTAGTTACAAGTTAATCAGCTTTAGTCCAACCGGCTGATATACTGCTCATTAAATGCTAGTTGCTATTTTTGGGTTACCGCTCCCCATATCTTTTTCTGGCAGCGCTAATGCTTATGATCATGCACACCTCTTTATTTTAAATTGTGCTTTAGAGTCTGACTCTTAATCTGTAGCTAAAATAGGACTTAATACTAAAAATAACCAACTAAAGAGACAACAAAAGACCCAAGTCTTTATTGGACAAACCCGGCTCAGCTTCAAAACATAAGTCAACCAAAAACACGTAACAGCACAATTCAAAGGTATCAAAGGTATTACAATTGGTGGATTTGGCTAAAACTGTAGCTGAAAATGCTATTTCTACCTTAAATTAAGTTAGGTTTAGTTCAGTAAGCCAAGTTAATTTTTAGGAATTACTTTTACCCTAGACTGCACCAAAAAAGTTTAAGAATAGCTGCGGAATAGCAGAAGAAGTCCGATTTTTGAATAGGAAACGCGTAGTTAACCTTTAGCTATTCTGCTGCTGTTCTTATACCTTATTGGTGCAGTCCACGGTGACATGGAGACCTCCAGTATGATTCGAAATCGGTACAAACACTTTCTTTATAAAGACAATAAATGCGCTATTAAAAAGAAGAAAATACGCACCGAAGGCACGACTTTAGACAATTCCGACCAACCGATTGACTTAAACATCAATACTGCTAACATGAAGCAACATTCTGTAACTACAGGTTATCATTGACAATATACTCAGTACAGCGTTTTGCAATCTCTCTTTCCAAAACATTATTTTGCTCAATACTTTTGTGAAGCTTCATAAAGAAGGTAAGGACCATAGAAGATGTCTCGTCAGCGTAAGACAAACATTCCAGCGGGACCGGATCACAGCTGATCGTGTTCACACAGCTCCAGTCATCAAGTACGCATTGAGGTTCCATCTGTTGATATATGATAGCAGATGATGTTGTCTGCTGTTATACTCACTTTAAACGCGACCGTATACTACAGCATGTAGCTTAGTCAATAGGAACAGTTGATGTTCTAAACTGGGCAGTCTCAAGCTGACGTCTAATTTCAAACACCAGAACACTTAGAGCGGCAGCAGCATTCAGGCTGTCGATTGAATTCCGCATGGGCACATGGATTCTTACACCATTTCGCCGATGGGCCAACTCATAGGCCGGCGTCGAAAGACCCCCAGTCTCGCCGCCGATGACCAAAATTATGTCCGCCGCACAAACTGAAGCCTTTCCGGTATTACAATAGTTAACGTCACAATAGCGAACTACCGGAAGACGCCAACTACGACAGTCCCGACTATCGAATTCGTCATCGGCATCCGAACTCGTCTGGGCGGGGCCGCCTGCGAACACAGTCGGAGGCAAATCTTTCAAATTTTCAGCTTCGGATACAATCTCGAAGGAATTACAGTCCGCCAGATAAACCTTAAACAAACAAATATTATTGAGAAATAAACATAGAAGCAGACAAAATATCCAAATAACCAAACAAAATATGTATATAAGTTATCAGTAAAACTTCATGCCTGTTTTAGAGCATGTACCCAAAAGGGATTCACAAACGAATCAAAACAATCAAACACGGATCGATCCATATTATGTACGTACATCAGCAGGATTAGGCAAATAGCTAAGAATACGATTCCAACTTAATCCATCATAGATAGGAATTCGAAACTGAGCTCCCATTCCGGCCCGTAAAACCTTCTCCTCCCACACATCAACACAGCCTGGAGAAAAATAGAAAATAAAAAACAACATACTTTTCAAAACAGAATCAACATCGCAGCTTATCAATTATCAGCACTAAGATATAGGTATAAAAGACAAAACATTTCTGGTGAAACTAAAAACTTTGAAAACGCAAAATTAGCAGTAATAGGGTTTTAAGTTTTTGTTAACCCCCCCCCCGAATAAAAATACTTAAGATGGGGATTCCTTTTGGGCACTATTGTTGGTTAACGGTTTAGATCAAGATGAAATTTGACGAAACTTTCCAAAATAAAGTTAGTTTAGCCGTTAGCGTCCTAAGTCCCTCCGCGCAATCCCGTTTCTAAAATTTTACATTTACGTTCAGGGCAGTTTTTGCCAATCTCTCACAGTTTCAGAGCAGGCGTACAGTAATAACTATCATATTCATTCGAAAGATCTCGTTTTGCTCAGCATTTTTGCGTTTTCAATCAACTTTCTAGCTTTCCTCTATCTTGAGATAAAGCTAACTTTCTTGTTTTGGCGTCTAAAAGTTGTCAATATTGCAGAAATCAAATAATGCATTACTATTTAAGCTATGCAAGCAGGAAAATTATACCAAAAGTGTTGATTTGAATGTCTCACAGAGGCCAATTATCGTAGGCATGGCCGTCTTCCAATTCCTATCCAGTAGGCTGCTATCATACAAAGCGTAGCTTTGACAAACCAAGATCATTTTTGCGAGCGATTTTTGCCAGCGATTGTGTAAAATTTACTCTGCGACATAGACGGCTGCCACTTAGCACATGGTATTGCATACAAAAATATCCGGAGACAAGTTTTTAGTTACTCCGATTGCTGCTTTCAAGCTAAAGTAGTCGCTTCCTAAAGTTGGGAAAAGTAGGCAAAATCCAGGTTGCGCTTACGTTTCAGCTAATTTCTCTATAACGAAGAGCGATTTCACAAAGGGTCCCCAGCTATTTGATAGAGGTAGCGACTGATGTAACTGATGTCTCACCAAAAAAATTTAATTCAAAATGCAAAAAATTTGAAAAATTGCATTTCTTCAAAAATTTGTAGAAATCTTTTACGAAAACCAAAACAAAATTTGTAGAAATCTTTTACGAAAACCAAAACAGGTTAATTGTATATATTCATTAAAAAGAAAAATGTTAATCTACATTTTGATATAAAAAGTGGCTTCTTAACTCCACATAATGACTGAGTAATAATAGCTCACAAAAACGAATCACCACCTTAAGGGGGTCGCCGGGTTGTAATCTTATAGTCACTGATCTAGCTTATTTTTCTCCACATCCCCTCTGCAGAAACCTGCAGTTCAAATCTTTAGACTTGACGATTTACACCAGCCTTGCTGATGGCTACGAAGGCGTATACACAATACCAATAGACGATAAAATAATAAAATATTAAGACTAATATTTTACACGCGAAATTTTATGAAATGAATGGTCAGTTAAGGCCATGACGATACACTTCATTGGTGACATATTTTTGCAATCATCCAATATTTGTACAAAAACGGAATTCGTCCAACATTAAAAAAATTCTAGAGAATCGGCTGAACTGGTGGAAAATACCACATAGATATAAGACGCTAAGGATTCCAGAATAAGATGTGCAAAGTTTGGCGGCCTCCTCCATTATGATTTATGGTACCTTTGGCTACATAGATGGCAGCAACATCAACAGCAGCCAGCGACCGCAAAATGGCTCCCATATTGCCAGGGTCCTGAATTGAGTCACAAACTACCGACAAAGGAAGTGGAGGCGAACTATCCAACTTCTGACGCTGCTGAAGTATATGGGCAGGATCAGGTCGATCAAAAACAGCTGAAACGATAAGTATGGAAAACTTAATGTAAAAACCAGCCCTACAGTAGCAAACTAAAGTTTTAGTCCGAAACAGGAAAGAGTGAATGGGCACGGCTGAAGCTTTCACTCAAGGCATATAGAATAGGTACGTATACCACTGTACTGAAAATAAAATCACAAATTTGAAACGGGTGATGGCAATGGATGTGAAATGTACGAAGCAGCACAATAAGTTAGAGACGAACAGATGTTGCAAATATGCTAAACCAAAATCTCACCAATAATACCAGGCGGAGTGCTTAGCTGCGACCACGTTTTCATAATCTCAGAACGAATCTGAAGTACATTCTCTTCAGAACGCAACAAAGGAAGTGGTTCCAGTGAAGACTGCCTAAAAAAGAAGTCTAAAACTAACTAAAATGAGCACAACGAGTCTAAGCAAATGATTGACATCTTGTTCTCAATCGCTCGCCTTACTTACGACTGAATTCAAGTCTTCACCAGTAAAATTCCGAATCTTTTGTGAACCCCATAACATTTGCCCCATGAACTAAACGAACTGAATTACGTAAGGAAAACTACAATCCAGATTTCAAGTGTTAGTTTCCAAAACAAGTAAGAAATCAGTTATCAGGGTCCAAGGATTGTAATGTCTTGTCTAAGATGTCTTATTCTGTTTAACTGAAATGTAAAAAGGTTTCGGATTCAGAAACCAAAAAGGATTTGAGTACAACCTGTAGCTTTGCATTTTGAGTAATTCCATAACATTAACAATTCCAATTAATTCGCAATAGGTTTATCCTGCCGCAAAGCCAGTAAACCTGAAAATTTCCTGAAAATTAAGATGTCAATAAAAAACTGCTCGACATATAAGGCGGCAGCGACCCCATGTTTTCACACACTTTGTTGTCATGTGTTAGTAAAACGTTTTGGTCTCTATTGAAATTCCAAGACCCTCTGACTTCTTCCCCCTACAAATGATTTCTTGAATAAACCCAGTCTACCTACATACCTAGAATAAAAAATGTACTTCCAGCTGGCGCCAGCTAATATAGCATCCTTAACTAATCGTTCTCCTTCCAAAATAATTTGATCCGTACGTAACTGCTTTCGATGCGGTGACCTCAACTGCAACATAAGCTTTCTAAAAATAAATGTTTTCACGTATAGCACTGATTCCGTTTCAGCTAAACAATGGTGTGTCACAGTGTCTAAAAGCAATTTCCGTAAAATTGCAATTATCGGCAGGGAGAATTTCAGTCCGATTGCAATTGGACAAGTCTAATAGCCTGACCGAAATGCTATTATCTAAAATGTATTAGAATTTTGAGACTTCCAGAGGCTAAAAACTTTCAAAACTTGACCACTGACCTTAATGCATTGAGCACCTTGGCGTATCCTTCTGGGGGGGGGCATAAATACCCTCCTCCCCAAAAAAATTCGACTCCGAAAGAAAAGTGGGTGCCCTTTTGGTACGTACCAACTTTCGCCCAGAAAAAATAGCTCAGAATCGGCCAAATTTTCTAACATTTTCCGGCTTCTTCGCAGAGTTTCAGTCGATTTTTACCTACGTATTTAAGCACTAAATCCGTTCTTTGACCATCTTTTGACGATTATATATACTATAAAAATAGCGCAATTTTTAGCATGTTTCAGAACAATTTTCGCTCCTCAAAAAAATGACCCACCCCTCGATTGCACCCCCAAGAAACATTCCCTAGAATAAGCCCAGAGCATTTGGGAGGGGGTAATTTAAAAAAGATCCTCCATTTATAATAATTATTGCATAGAAATCCTAAAAAATGGGTTCAAAAATAAAAAGTAACACTTAACAGGATATAACATTTTTTGGAAACGGAAACTGTCATTAGTACATAAGTTCGAACCCGTGCTCAATGCTTGCAATCCAAGTTTTAGCCAGATTGGTCGAGTTTTGAAAGACTTTCTGTGCCCTTGGCAGTTACATTAAACAGGGTTGGACGAGACCAAAATTTTATCAAGACTGCCAACCCTACATTGAAGAGCAGTCCTAATGCAATAAATGAAGCATGTTATATCAAAATGCAAGACGAGGCACTATTCGCTTCGCCCAATTGCAATTATAGGAACAATGGCACGTCTAATTGAAGTTAGACTGAAAATTTTCAGTCTACATAAGTAGCATTGCAGTCAGCCGCCTGCTATATATAAGATTTGTCGAATTGCAATTGGACTGAAAATCTCCGTCTAATTGCAATTAGGCCGAAAATGCTTTTAGACTGCCACATATACGTACATGCTACACTTAGGAAATTAAAAACTAAATGCAAACTAAAACTGGAGCCGAGACTAAATTACCCATATGTACAGGAATTGTACGGATAAGCAATTTCGAGCTTCTAACTTGTAAGATAAGGATGTCAGTAACAGTATGAACGGGTGGACTGGAACCTAAATTTATATATGTAGGAAAGTGACTTTGAGGCAAGGAGCGCATCCAGGATTTTGAAAATGGAGGGGTCTGCCCCCCCCAAGAAGTTGAAAACTGTTTAAAATTATGAAAAATTTGTAATGAAAAGTAGAGTAGAGATGCACCAGGGCCGCCACTACCGGGGCCTAGAAACTGGGGACCACAATAAAAATTTTCAAAAAATATCTTAAAAATTCAAATCTCCCAATAATGTCTAGTATGCAAACGTTACCTGTTGTTTTCATTCAAATCGGTCAAAAACAAACGATTTGTAGCACTTAGACTAGACCTATTTTGGAATTTCAAAATTTTCGTCAAAAAATGTCAAAAACACGTAGACAAAATTTCGCTGATTTTTGGCTCCGGTCAAGACCGGGGCCTGATCACAGGGGAAGGCGCTGGGGCCTGACTATCGGGCTAGGCCCCAGTGCATCTCTAATGCAAACCTTTAAAAAGATAGAAGAAGCGCAAGCGCCATTCTTTAAATCGCCGGGATATGTGTCGGGATGCCGAGTGGTCTAAGGCGCTGTCCAGAACTTCCGATCTTACGGTCGGTGGTTCGATTCGATCCCCGGAGGCCACAAAGCTTTCTAGACTGTAGCCAACCCAGCTATCCATCCATAACTGGTCAGTAAATGGGTGCCACTACGGTGGGAAGGTAACAGGAGTCTGTGTAGAAGGGCCGGCCCACCTTCCACGTATGCAGTCATCATTTGAGGTGACACTCCTGGCTCTACGGCTGAGAATCCGGGGATGAGCACCGGCACTCCATGTCCTGTGGCAGGACGGAGATATCTCCTGGGGTAAACCTTTACCTTTACCTACCCATAGATAGACTGCTAATTGCAACGAAATTTTGACGTTGTGACCTATTCCAGCACAATGACAAAGAACAACGACTTACGAAAACAAAGCATTAGATGACTTGAACGCGAGCTTTCTCGCTTTGTTTCCCAAGGGCGCTGATTGCGAGGAGAGTGCACTGATAGCTTCCGATGTGCTACCATCAGGATTGGAAAACATTACACTGTCAGAAGTGTATGAATTTCCGGATTTCGGAAAGTAAGAGGCCCTTTTCGTGATGGACTTTGACTGGCTTTCTTCCAATTCCACAACAGCCAAAGGTTTTCTGACAAGAGTGCTGAAAAGCATACACGCAGTGGCCATTGTCGAAAAATGCTATAATTTAGCTACTATATACGTATTGCGGTTTCGTGCGTATTAGCAGTTGCCTGATATTTCAAGAATGTACAGACTTTAGCGTTTGCCTGATGTTTCTAGAATGTTCAGAATATGTCTTATATACACAAAAGATATTAAAAACTATTATTTAAATGGCCTGAAGGGAGCATAAACCCACAAACTATGCAACGGGTTCTGGGAACCGGAGCCTCCAAATGCTGCAAAAATTCAAAAATCAACGAGCAATTTTTGTGACTTTTCAGAAATTAATTTTAGCAATTTACATTTTCCATTTTGAGGCCTTTTATCTCCGATTTGGTTGAGAAGCAGGGTTAATCGAGGTTTCTGATTTTGAAAATAAATATAGTCGATACACTGATCGAAATTGACCAAAAACGTTTAGCTAGGATTTATGCCTGTACGGTAATTCCGCGGTGCTCATTCAAAAATCCGTCCGGTGCCCCCAAAATTCTATATTCCAACCGACTTTTCGAAAATGGGTAACTAACGTAAATCAAATTTGGTAAATGGCTATCGAAATGTCGAATATAGATGGAATGCACCCTCGAATTACCCTGTAGTCGTCAGGTGACTCTTCGCGAAAATCCGAGTTAAAATTTTTTGATCGATCGATTCCTATTCATCGACGGTAATTTGAGATTTCAGATATTACACTTTTTACATCAGCGACCTCGATTCACCATAGGGGCAACTTCTCAGCAAAATGGAAGACAAAATGGACCAAGGCAGAGGTCCATCCACATACATAATATATAATACATAAGTGTCTACGTAAATTAAACACTTGTCTAAAAGAGCTTCTTTAACAAAAATTTAGGAACAGATTGGGTGTGAGGAGTTTGGTGCCGCTCGTTTGCCTTTCCCTCGCCCCAAACTTCGGTTAAACTTTATATATACAAAACATATATATATATACCACATACGTATATATACAAGTAGGAAAATGCTCCTTGCAGTCGCATGAAAAATACAATATGAGCCAGAAGGACAGCATTCAATTCGGGAAAAGACAAGATTTAAAATGTATAATATGAGCCAGCATTTACTTATGTAAAGGACAAGATTTGAAAGTTTAATATGAGCAGCTCCCTTTCTCGGGCTCATATTGACGCCTTGGCAACGATGTTGTGTACGCAACTTAATCCATGCCAACGTATAAAATTAGAGTAAGTGTAAAAATAGACATTGCTCAGAGCCGCCCCCCCAGGAGCCTGCACAGAGTAACTTAACATGCTACTTAGACTATTGATAATATCACACTATTTACGTAATTACGTATTATATATTTACGCAACCATAATCTGGCGTATTTTTACACAACGCACTTTTCAGCAAGTCCTTTTTGTCATTGCAGCCAGCACATACCATTAGCTAGCTGTCATATACCATTAGCTTCTGTCACAGATCTGGTGTATTCAATAAAGTATATGTCTGAATGAACGCTCTATCAGAATCATATGAGCAAAACACGACGAAGATAGAGAGAAACCACTCCCTGCGGGCTGTCCGTGAGGCGTCAATATGAGCCCGAGAAAGGAAGCTGCTCATATTAAACTTTTAAATCTTGTCCTTTACATAAGTAAATGCTGGCTCATATAATACATTTTAAATCTTGTCTTTTCCCGAATTGAATGCTGTCCTTCTGGCTCATATTGTATTTTTCATGCGACTGCAAGGAGCATTTTTCCTACTTGTCGTATTTCATTTTTGGGAATGAGGGAATGTGTAATGTGTTAATATGGTTTATTGACCATAACATTAACGCATACTGTTAAACTAAATGCTACCCCAGCAACTTGAACCAGGAACTGGTTCACGGTTGAACCGTTGAACCAGACGAGATACGGCGTCGACAATATGCTCATCGTGTTCAGCGACCCCGATTTACTATATAAGGGCAAGCTTTCAGTCAGTTTCAACTTGTCTATTTCAAGCTACAGAGCGTGCTGCACGGTGCTGCGGCTGCAGCGCCGCAGCGCAGCACTATAGCAGCACCGCACAGCGACGAGGATGCTCTCATCGTGTTCAGCGACCCCGATTTACTATATAAGGGCAAGCTTTCAGGCAGTTTCAACTTGTCTATTTCAAGTTACAGAGCGTGCTGCGGCTGCAGCGCCGCAGCGCGGCACGATAGCAGCACCGCACAGCGACGAGGATACTCTCATCGTGTTCAGCGACCACGAGTGTCTCTTTAAGGGCAAGCTTTCAGGCAGTTTCAAATTGTCTATTTCAAGTTACAGAGCGTGCTGCGGCTGCAGCGCCGCAGAGCAGCACGAAAGCAGCACCGCACAGCGACGAGGATACTGTCATCGTGTTCAGCGACCCCGACTTACTATATAAGGGCAAGCTTCCAGGCAGTTTCAACTTGTCTATTTCAAGTTACAGAGCGTGCTGCGGCTGCAGCGCCGCAGCGCAGCACGATAGCAGCACTGCACAACGACGAGGATACTCTCATCGTGTTCAGCGACCCCGATTTACTATATAAGGGCAAGCTTTCAGGCAGTTTCAAATTGTCCATTTTAAGTTACAGGGCGTGCTGCACGGTGCTGCGGCTGCAGCGCAGCACGATAGCAGCGCCGCACAGCGACGAGAATACTCTCACCGTGTTCAGCAACCCAGATTTACTATATAAGGGCAAGCTTTCAGGCAGTTTCAACTTGTCCATTTCAAGTTACATGGCGTGCTGCACGGTGCTGCACCTGCAGCGTCGCTGCGGCTGCCGCATCGCAGTGCAACGCAGTAGCGGCACCAAACGGAGAAGCAAACATGCCTATCGTGATCAGCGACCCCGATTTACTATATATGGCTGCCACAAAAAGGCCGAAAATAGCCGTTTTTAGCGACTTTTCCCAACTTTGACCCTGGGCGAGGAACCACAGGCGCCATGTAGCCCGAGGGTCACATCCGTCGGTTTCGGCGATATGCTCATCGTTTTCAGCGACCCCGATTTCCTATATATGGGCACCACCAAATGGCCGAAAATAGCAGTTTTTGGGGACTTTTCCCAACTTTGACCCTGGGCGAGGAACCACGGGCGCCATGCAGCCCGAGGGTCACATCCGTCGGTTTCGGCGATATGCTCATCGTTTTCAGCGACCCCGATTTACTATATATGCGCACCACCAAATGGCCGAAAAACGCCATTTTAACGACTTTTTGACAATTTTCTATGTTGGGACCCTCGAAAATTTTCTAAGTCCGAATGTTCGTGAGCCCATGTTTGACAGTCTGTAAAAATCGCTAGGGGCCGAATTGGGCCAAAATAATCAATAGTGAACAGGTTCATGGTTTCGACAACAAGATAATAATAGGTAAAGGTCGCCCTCATAAGGCATGTGAAAAATCCTTTGGTGAGTTACGGGACATAAAGCGTAAAGGAGAAACATCAGAGAAAAAAACCCCACCTAGAAAGTAGGTCTGAAAAATGAAAATTTTCAAAGTTCATTTTTTCCGGGCAAGTTTGGTATCATTCGAAAGCTCTTGGCCTGGGGATTTCAAAAATGTAAATATTAGCTCTTGATTCCTCACCGCTAATTAGTTACGCCTAATTAAGCATTTTGAAAACACGCAAAGTGCCTTTTTGGCTCATATTATGCTCTCCGAGCTCCCCCATGATATATATATATATATATATATATATATATATATATATATATATATATATGTACGTATAGAAATTATTTACACTACGTAAGTAAGTTTGTATGTAGTGTCATGACGCATTGCTGACCTGAATCCGTTACAGGATCGATAAAATAAAGTTGGAAGACAGCGATTCATTGCGTTCAAAACATTATATACGTATGTATATACCTCAGACGCCAACCTGAAAAACTAAGGGGAATGGAACAGCAATATTGGCTGGCTTAGCAATAGAGCCCAGAGTGTCGTTGTCCCCTCACGAAACGGGCCTCCCTACTCCCCCGGGAACCCTGAAGTGCCCGCAAAAAGGCGGCCTGACTCCCTTTTCCCGATGTGACTGGCGGAAAAAGTGGGGGAGGAGGTTCGAAAAAGTAGGAAGAGGGGTACTGGTAAAATAAGGAGGCATAGGCGTAATTGGGGAAGGTTTGGGGGAACCACCCCAAAAGTTTTGAGGGGCCCCGGCATAGTTTCCCTGGAACTTTGGGTCTGGGGGGGGAGGGTAAATCTTGGCTGACCTCCGAAATGTGATGGGGGGAACCCCCCCCAGCCCAAACCCCCCTCCCCAGAATTCGAACCTCAGAAATTTCGAAAAGTGGCCAAAAACGCAAATTTTTTTGTAATTTAGCCCTTTTTTCATCAAAATAAGGCTTGTTTTTAACGTTTTAGGCGTTTTGCACCGTTTTAAAGTGATTATAGGTCAAATTTTAGAAAAATGTTTCAAAAAATGGCCATTTTTCGGCCAAATTTAGCTAACTTTTTGGGTCCAGAAATCGTTGGGGGTTCGGGCAGTGGCGGCGCCAGGGCGCCTTTGCGTTTGGGTCCTTCCCTTTGGGGTGTCGGGCCCCCATTTAAAAAATTTTCGGCTGTTTATTTGCATAATTTGAGTGTTTTTAAGAAATTTTTTAAAAAATCGGCAAATTTTTTGCCAAAAATCGAAAAAGTTTTGCTAAAGCTTGAGAAATTTTTCGGAAAATGAAGGTAAAATTGGCTAAAATTTTGGGTTTCCCAAAATATGGTCGCCGGATTCACAGGGAGAACCTGTGTTGTAAAGTTATGGTAAATTTGGTGTATATAAATTTCCACCATCTACAATAGATTTACGATATGGTAAAGTCATCGGATTTATTTACTTCGCATTTCCAATGTTTTTACCACGCGGTAAAACTGTTGAAAAAGACTTACCATAATATTACCACGATTTTTCAACAGGAGAAAAACATGGTAAAAACTTTAGGTTTTTACCAAGAATTTTCCTTATTATAAATTTGTGCTAAATGTTTTACCATATTTTTCTCATATGGTAAAATATGTTTAAATTCATTGTAAAGTTGTTTTTGAACCGTTTATAAATACGAATCGTTGGATCAGTTTCCATGTTTGTTCAGCTTCGCTTGCGTTTACAAATTTATATACTTGAGTACATATACGTATATGTATTACGTATATATCCTACTTATATATATTTACATTTATTTATATACTTCCTTCTTTGCTGTACGCTTGTATTTTAAATATCAATCGGGATATATATAAAACTTGGGCATTGGACAATCAATCAACTGGCTTTTTCCTAGGCAAAAATTTCTGGGGGGGAGTCTGTGGGGTCTCCCCCTCCAGGTCTGGGAGGGGCTCGGATTTCTGGGGAAGGGGAGAAAAATTTTCCGAAAAACGCCTAAAAATGGCTGCTGAGCTAAAAAATAGACTATTTTTAACTTAAATTTAAGCTTAAAATAGCTAAAAAATGCTTAAAAATGGGTAAAAATCCGGCGAAGCCGGAAAAATTTTTCAAAATTTACCCTCAAAACCTTATTTTTCCGGGCATTTTAGAGTTCTGGGGGGGAAGGCTCGAATCCTGGGGGAGCGACCCAAGTCTGGGGGGAACGAATTTCTGGTGGGCCCCACCCCCCCCCCCCTGTAGGAAAAAGCCAGGTCAATGGTTTGCTGGGATTGCGCAGGTTTGTTGATGAACCAGTTTCCTTTTTCATGGTTAGCGACTTGCGACAGTTTGCACTGTGCAATACGTATATATCCCTATAGCAAGGTTCACAAAAAAGGACAAAAATCAGTTTTTTGTTAAAAATTTTCAAGTTTCAGCCCCAATTGGAATATTGTTTGTGCATGCATGAGCGCCGGGACTCGCTTTATATTCACACAAGAAATCGCGGCCCTCCGCCTACGGATGAGAAAATAATAGCAAAATTTTGTGTCCTTTTTTTGTGAACGAATTCACAAAAAAAGGACAAAAGTTCACAAAATAAAGGACAGTCCAAATTTTCTAATTACTGCTACTATGTGCACAAATGAACTGTAAAACAATCAGTAAACTTGTTTTACTTCATTTTAACTACATTTGAGGCACAGTTTTTCAGTGTACCCTTCCGGAAGACCAAAACTCGTCAGATCATCAGGTTCCAATCATCCGACCGTAATGGCACATTTCGATCTCAAAATTCAGCCATAAGAACTCAAAAACAGTTGGTAAATATTAATTCCACGCTGTAACAAACTGCTAACATCAACTTTAAAGACGTCTTTGATATCATGATTGGTTCTAGTAGGGTAAGGTAAGGTGTGACCATGGGTCACATGGGGTAATAGTGCCGAGTAAAAGCTTTCACTACCAAAAAGGTTGGAAATTATTTACGATAACGCGTAAACACGGTTAAACGTTGTTTTTTCTTATGAAATGCAATTTTTAGTCCACCAGCCCCCGTTTAAGTCACCACTTGGACCCACCGGTGACCATACTACTTTTTAGATGATCTACGCGCCAGTAGCAAAGTTAAGAGCAGTAATTGGTTTAAATACGTTTTCTAGTGCGCTAGAATCTAAACAGCTAATAAACATTAGCTAAGTGCTTCCTGGGATCTGATCTGCCGACTAAAAATTTGCCCTTTTATCCCCATAACCCCAAAAATTGCCATTTTTTACCATTTTTAGCCAAAATTTTCAAAAATTTTTCCGGCTTCGCCGGATTTTTGCCTAAATTTCCACTATTTTAGCTTAAAAAACACCCAAAATTAGTTATTTTTTAGCGATTTTTACCATTTTTTTACGCAAAAAACCTAAAAATCTGTCAAAAAATATGCCCCGCATTTTCGGTGAGCCCCCCCACCGATGGGGGGGGGGGGCTTCGTCGAGCCCTCCCCATATCGACCCCCCCATACTGGCTTTTTCCTAGGCAAAAATTTCTGGGGGGGGAGTCTGGGGGGTCCCCCCCAGGTCTGGGGGGGGGGGAAGAAAAATTTTTCAAAAAATGCCTAAAAATAGCTATTTTTGCTGCTAAGCTAAAAAATTAACTATTTTTAACTTAAATTTAAGCTTACAATAGCTAAAAAATGCTTAAAAATGAGTAAAAATCCGGCGAAGCCGGAAAAATTTTTCAAAATTTACCCTCGAAACCCTATTTTTCCGGGCATTTTAGAGTTCTGGGGGGGAAGGCCCGAATCCTGGGGGGGGGGATTCTGGGGGGCGACCCAAGTCTGGGGGGGGGGGGAACGAATTTCTGGGAGGGCACCCCCCACCCCCCCTGTAGGAAAAAGCCAGCCATGAACTTTAGCCTAGAAGTAAGCCAGTAAGTTGCAGTTTCACAGGAAAAAACTGATGTCCCGTTTTTTGTGAATTTTTGGCTTGTCCTTTTTTTGTGAACATGGCTATATATAGCCCCTTTCGATCTCAGATTTCTTGGGAGGCTCCAAAATTTTTTCCAAATAATGCTTAAATGCACTGATTTTGTGGTGCTGCGCAAAAAATTGAACAATTCTTCTTAACTAAAATTTGAGGTTGAAATTGTTAATGAGAAAAGGCCTAAATTGTTAATCCGGAAAATTGTTTGAAAATGAGGAGTGTGGCCAAGGAAAATTGGCACGCAAAACTAAAATTTTATTTTTTCTTAATTATATATATTATTTCTTTAACCTTTGAAAAGATGTATATATGTATTTTCTAAAAACAATCTTGATTTTTCTTACGTAAATATATACAAGTAACAAAAATGCTCCGCACAAAAGATGATAATATGTGTGTTGGCTGTGTCTATATTATATCCTTTACATTTCGGTTGAAGTAAAGACAAAAGTTTCATAGGCACGTGAAGTTATTTGGCACAGCAAGTTTGGGTGGGTGGCTCCATGACAAAAGCTGTTCCGTTCGCATAGGACTTTCATTTGACACAAAATTGACCACTTTTGAAAAATTCCCTTTTTGACCTAAAATCGCCCCACCCCACCCCACCACAGCACTCTACAGCCACTTTGGGTATGCAGTGCTATGACAAAAGTTGCTCAGCTCACTTAGGGCTTTCATTTGATACCAAATTTTACCACTTTTGAAAAATTTTATTTTTGACCCAAAATCGCCCAAGTTTCCACCCCCAGTAGCGGCGCCAGGATTTTTTGAAGGGGGGGCCCGACCCAAAATTCCGGCGACCTTTTTTTGGGACATCCAAAATTTTTGCCAAATTTTACCTTCATTTCCCAAAAAATTCTCAACTTTTAGCAAAAATTTGTCGCTTTTTAGCAAAAATTTTTCGATTTTTAGCAAAAATTTCCCGACTTATTAAAAAATTTCTCAAAAATTTCCCGATTGTTTAAAAAACTTTCTTAAAAACACTCAAATTATGCATATAAACAGCTGAAAAATTTTTCAAGGGGGGCCCGACACCCCAAAGGGAGGGGCCCAAATCGCAAAGGGGGGCCCCCGGGGCCTCCCCTGGCGCCGCCGCTGCCCACCCCACCCCACCACAGCACTCTACTGCCACTTTGGGTATGCATGCAGTTCTATGACAAAAGTTGCTCAGCTCACTTAGGGCTTTCGTTTGATACCAAATCTGACCACTTTTGAAAAATTTTATTTTCGACCACTTGACCCCCCACCCGACTGACACTTTAAACGGCAAACTGGAACCAGCCCGATCCCAGCAATATAGGCACGTCGGACGGCAAAACGGATTCCGGGAATGAGCTGGGCACACCAGAAAACCCCTATAGACAAAGTTTTGACAGGCCAGGTAGAGCCTACCACGGACCTCCAGGAAGCGGTTTCCGACTTGACCCTCTCGACGGCAAAGTGGAATCAGCCCCGCAAGATGGGTAAATCTGACGGTAAAACTGACTGCGGGGATCGATTCTCCGTGCCAGAAAACCATTGTATGGAAAGTCTGAGCTTTCAAAGTTGAATAAATAGCGAGAAATCTCGATTTTTCATTTTTCGAATTTTCGCCATTTTTGACGGGTCACTGTGGTCGCTAGGGAAGTGATAGAGAAACGCTACCTGGACCGTTAGTTAGTTCAATATATGTAATTACTGAATATAAAAAGAAATCAGCTCCAGCTCGTAACGTTCGACCTCAGCGACGACCACAAAAATATTCACTTTTCGCTATGAGCCGAACTTTGCGGCGCCATTGCGGCGCTGTGGCGCAGCTGCGGCGCAAAAAAGTTGTGATTCTTAAATTCTTTAGAGGGTATATACTACTAGACCCCATAGCCCTTTAGGTTGACCCACCGCTGCAGATCACGTGAAAGCGGCGAACATTATGTACAATACAACCATCAAATAGGAGAAACCGGAAAAAAACATCGCCGCCATAACCGGTCCGGGGCGCAACTTTTTAACGGTAAGTGATACGGGGCTGAAACTTCACAGATATACTAAACTCGATGTGCTCTACAATTTGCGCATGAAATCTGCGCAGGATCTGTCTCCAGCCACTTTTCACACATATTAGAGGGATCGCTGCCGCGACCCCTATGAGAAGTTATATATATATATATATGTATATATATATATATATATATATATATATATATATATATATATATATATATATATATATACAAGAAAACAAAAATGCTCCTTCGTCGCATGTAAAATACATATGAGTCCCTAGAAGGCAGGTTGTACAATAGCAGAAGACAAGATCCACCCTGTAAAATACATATGAGTGGAGTGGGGTTGTAAAAGAATGAAGACAAGCTGCATCGGCGAACCATATGAGCCTGCCCTATAACGAGGCTCATATTGGCGTTGTAATGATAATGATTTGACGACAAATGACAATTTGATGATTATATATTATGGTCACCTGTATTTAAGCACCATGCAACTTAAGCAACTTGAAAACAGCTATAGTCAAGCGGGGAAAAAACCCACTTTTCAGATTTTTGGCCAGAACTTTTTAATGGTTTGACATATCGAAATGCTGATTATACGGGTAGCTAGGCCTAGTCGTAAGCTTTCTTATGAGCTATAGAACACCTCTGTAGGGTGTGCCGTTAGCGAGAAAAATTGTCTCAAACTGGCGGGGAAAAAAACCCAATGCGGGAAAAACCCATATGCGGGAAAAAAACCCACCCCAAAAAATTTTTGGCAAGCTGCCAGGAGCATTTCTAACCATTCCAAATGAAAGAGCGGGTTGTTTTTAGTACAACTGCATCAAAATATATTAGTTTTTGTATTAAAATTGAGGTCATATGGTCATTTGAAAATGTTGTATCTTTAACACATAAACATAGGCAAATTTTGGAAATTTTTTAAAATTGTTTATTTTCGGCAGTTTAAGCATCCTATCGTGTAGAAAACGTGTTTTTCTTGTATTTAGAGCCAAACTAGACCCATTTTAAGGTAAAAATAAGCATTTTTGTCAAAATTAAAATTTTGGCTTGAAATGGCACAGTGTCCGATTTAGACCCCCTGGACCACCCATAACAGTACGAACCCAGGTAAAACCTATACCAATTTAACCTATAGGCTCTATTAAACAAATGTATGTATTGGTTTGACCTTTCCGGTCAATGGTTAGAAAAAAAATTTAATTTTGAAAAGTGGGTTTTTTTCCCGCCGTGGGTTTTTTCCCGCCAACTCCAGGTCACCCCCAGGTCGCACCGGAGGGGTCAGAGCAGTGTGACATATATCATCATGAAGCGCAACCGATGCCCTACAGGTACATATAATCCGCTTTGGTCTAAGTCTTTCCAGTAGTTCAGGGTGGCCCGGCAAAGTTTGCCAAATTTCGGCACTTGGTCGGACCAAAATTTCCAAAAATTTCAAAGTCCCAAAAAATTTGTAGGGAAGCAGTGGGAGCTACCATAATACACCCTCCAGGGTTATTTTGGATGCTCTTCAAGATAGGCTATTAAAATCCTAGATAGCTCATACCGGTAAGCCCACACTGGGGGTGAGTTTTTTTTCCCGCATTGGCGAGTGGGTATTTTTTCCCGCTTGACTATACGTAAAACAAAAACGGCTACTCGAAACAGACCTATTGCCTAAATCCTTTTACAATATATTGTATTTTTATAAACATTATTAAAGCAAACGTACCAAGCAGAATTATAAACAACATATGACACATTCATGTCTTAGGCACTGGTGTGACCCTTTCCTACCCTTGTAGCAAGTACGTACGTACATATGTTGTATATACATATTGATATTACGTATATATGTGTACTGTGTAGATAAATACAAAGGTAAAAACTCTGGTATAGATTCATGTTAAGTACGCCAATATGAGCTTCGTAATAGGGCAGGCTCAGAAATAAATAAATAAATAAATAAGAAATAAATAAATATATATGTTTTATACATAAATCAAATATCTTTGTATTTGATTTCCCAAACAATTCTTGTTTAAAATGCTTAAACTGGATAACATGGTAAACACAATCTATTTCTGGCTGATTCTGACCTAAATGTGACTTTGTAGTCGACAGATTTCCTTCAAATTTCAAATTGTCGCCTTTTAAACCAAACGAAAGGTTGTGTCTTGATTGGTGAAACTGTTTAACGCATGACACGAAAACGGAATTTGATTGGTTAATCCTTAACTCGAGATAATCTCGAGCTTAAGCTGTAGATCAGATAACCTCGAACTAATTCTGGTTGGTGTAGGAGATAATCTCTATCTCATACTTAGAGATAAGCTACAGCTAAGTCAATCTTGAACTTGAGGATTATCTCTAGCTTAAGCTAGAGATAATCTTGATGTTGGTGCAAACGGGCGTAGTCGCACATCGTTGGAAAGCTGAGGAGATGCCCTTTCCAATCGTATAAACCGTTTTGCTGTAGTTTACACCTACAGCGTTTTACTTGTCCAGGTTTAGCTAAAATCGACCAAAACGGCAATTTTTGGCAATTTTTTCAAAAAAAGTTTTATAGCGACAAGCTATAGCAAAATGGCTTACAGCACTGGAAAGAGCACGTCCTCAACTTTCCAACTATGTGCACTGCGCAGCGTAAGCTCTAAGATTGTGTCAGATGTCATCAATATGCTGTTGAAGTTGACCAATTTTGCTTAGACTTCCTTGATTCCTTGATATGATCCTTTCAGATACTTCCAGACTTCCTTGATATGATCTGAAATTATGACTTATGAAATCTGACTAATGAAATTCTAACTAATACGATTCTGTCTGATGAAAGTAGACGTTTCCAGTACAGATGGTGCGGCAAAGTCTGCCAAATTCTGGCACCTGGAAGGACCACAATTTCCAAACATTTTAAAGTCCCGAAAAATTTGCACGGAGGAAGCGAGGGTTGCGATAGTAAATGTCCTAGGCAAGTTTTGGGAGCTCCTCAAGATATGCTATTGAAATAATATATAAGCTCCCACTGGGAGAGGGTTTTTCCTCACATTCGCAAGTTGGTTCTAATGGAAGTCCTAATGGAAATGGCCTGCGAGATTCTCGGCACATTAAGGCCGAAATCTCTGGGGGGTACCACTTACCATTGTTCAGCATGTGTTTATATGCGTTTGAACTAAAACGCATCTTATTGGCTAATCGCCTACCTTATGTCAAATTTACGTGTATAAGCGGACCCCCCCCCGAGATCTCGTAGCGTTGTTAAGCGTGTGTTTATATGCAGTCGAACTGAAAAGCATCTGATGCGAATTATGGTATCTGAGTAATCAGATGCTTTTTAGTTCGACTATATAAACATATAAATATATGCATAAAAACACGCGCTTAACAACGCTAAGCGGGACCCCCCCCTCCCACGAGATCTCGGGGGGTCCGCTTATACACGTAATTTTGACATAAGGTAGGCGATTAGCCAATCAGATGCGTTTTAGTTCAAACGCATATAAACACATGCTGAACAATGGAAAGTAGTACCCCCCCCCCGAGATTTCGGCCTTAATGTCCCGAACATCTCGCAGGCCATTTCCATTAGGAAGGGCCAAGCTTCCCACTCTTGATATTATAAACTCTTGATATGATCCATAATTAGTCTGATTATGGATCATTCATGGGCCATAATCATTCATTAGTCTGAATTTTGTAAGTCAGAATGTTATTTTCCTAGTGTCTTCAAAATTGGCGCACTCTTAACTTAACTCCAGTCAAGCCTGACTTTACCTCCTTAAACTATTTCGTGAAGAGACCCTTGGTACTGATCACGTCATCCTGATTCTCTTAATATTTCCGTCATTTCGCATTCGGAAGGGAGAGGCGCAAGGCAAAACCAACTCAGTTGTGGCGAACCGTCTTCAAAAGAGATCTTCCTTGATGTTAGCTGATAGTAGAGACATTATTGAATACTATTTATAAAAGCAACATCTTTAGTGATACGGGTAAGATTAAAAGACTAAAGTTTGTATTAATTTGGGCTCCGAAAGCTTACACTGGTAAGCACTGGTTTTAAACTGAAAGTTGAAAAGGCTGAGAGAGTACCGGGGTCGGTGGCACCCTTTTCTCAGCAACCCTAGATTTAGAAACACCAAGCACTAAACAGCGATAGGGAACAGGCGAGACGATCCTTCGGACTAAGTAGCCTGGTTTTGGTCTACCCAATCCGGAATTTGTCTGCGTTAGGTCGTGAGTTGGATTCCTCTAGGCTCCGTTTCCGTTCAAGGCCAATACACGTCTATTGAACAACTGTCGTGTTCCACAGATGCCCACAGGTCAGTACCTTCTGGAATCAGACAGAAGATCAACACCTCTTGCTCAGTACAACTATCACACTTCCAGGGGAAATATTTAGGCACGAAGTTCTCAGTGTCCGGAATCGCCTCGTAACCTCCCTGAACAATCTGGTCTACGTTCCAAGGGCGTAGACAACCACAAATTACAATAGGATGAACTGGACTAAGAGTCTCTTCACTCAAGTACTGGAATGCCTCTAGCTCAAAACTAACAGTCAACTCTGTGCCTCAACTTTCACACTCTAGCTGACAGTTAGACAAGACCGGTACAAACGCTGCCAGCGTGATATAAGCCAAGTCCTAACTAAAGTTCTAAGCAAAGCCAAACTGAGTCCTAACTAAATCCTTTCAGCAAGTTCCTAGCAAAAGGGACTACAGAACCTATAAATTTTAGGATTTAATGTACAACAGTTACGTGCAGAAGAAAAGAGGATAAGATGATACAGACTGTAGATAATAAGATTAATTAGTTACAAACAATATTGGTCAGCTATTCAAACAATACGAGATAACACAACTGCAATTTGCCAAAAATACAATTAATGCTGATACAGTCGAACACAGACGAATTGCTACACTTAGACACACACAGAAAAGGCACAACTGACCACTATAACCTTAAGGCTCGTACCTAATTAATGAACCTAACATTAACCGAATTAAGCACCTTACAATCCGAGCGAGGCGGAGAGAGGGATGTAGAGATTGGTTCCGGGGGATCCTTGAAGGAACTCACACCGGTGAGTCAGAGAGAGCAACTGATTGGGGCGAGAGAAACAGCGGATTCCACTGGCAGAAATGATTTGACTCCGGGGGATCCTCAAGGGAACTCACACCGGCGAGTTGGAAAGGAAGCTACTGATTTGGGGAATCCACTGGAGATCAGACAGGCAGGTCAGCAGCACTGGCACCGATTCGCAGGGCGGCAGGCAAGGCACAGCTAATGATCCAGGAAGGCAAGGCTAGGCTTGGACGCAACCTGAATCAAATGGGTTAAAACCGTTAGGATCTTTCAGAGAAAGATCCTAACACGATATTTCCTGGGTCCAGGAAATTATCCCTAAGAAGCTGGATTAAAAGTTTGAGAAGAGCATAAAATTTTGTAAAAGTTGCTTTCGGAAATCCACGCGACCCAGGTAATATCTAAGCAGATATTACAAATCCGAATCATTTATAACGATAAATATATGAGTTAAGTTAACGGGAGACTCTCAAGGGGATATTTTGATGGAGGACCCCTGGGTCCTTTAAAAGTCTCAGAAGAGATTTCCAGAAAAAGAGGGAAATCGCCTTTTAAAAACTAGCACATAAAAAGGGGAAAAGGCAAAGCGGAGAGGAGAACCTAAGGTGGGATGTATAACCCTAAACCCCCCCTTCAAATCTATAAAATTCCCCAAAAAATCGACGAGGGGAGGGACGAGGGATTCCCCGTTCCGGTGTGGGGGGAAAATTGGACATATAACGCCCTAATGTAAAGTAAAACTGGGGGAGTAAAGGGAAAGGCCAAAAAGCGGCCGCTCGAGACAAGAGACAAGGTAAGACTGAGGTGCAAAACAAGTCTACCTGTCAATCATTACAATTTCGGCAATCATGAATCTGATTGGCCGAAACTGTCCTCCGCGCAAAAAAGTGCGCACTAAATGATTCTGATTGGGTCGAACTTGGTGTGATCACAAAATAACTTTCGGCGGGCTCTCAAATGTTTACAATAAGAGGGAAAAGGGCAATTAAACTAATCCCTTTCTCCTATTGTTAAATTAAGGAAAGAAATTAAGGAAAGATAACATTAATACAAACACACTCGGGCGAGAAATTGACACTACGTTAATTTCTGGCAAGAGAAAAACAAGACACATTACACCAAACTGAAACCTGGACCAGAGTGTCCCTTTAACTAAAACTTAGTAGACTGCTGACTAGGTAGGTAAAATAATTAATTAATAACTAATAATAGGTACGAGCCTTGTACAGCATACAAAATACACAATACAAAACACAACAACCAAGTAGCTAAGACATGAATTAAAAAATAAAACTTTCCTTAAACTTCTATCAGTTCCCCTCTTTTCTTTTGCCTTTGAGTCTCAGCCGAGCTGGACTCAAAGAGCGGAAAGTTTGTACCGTTAGAAATGAAACCACATCTGTTGCATAAAATTGGCAATAAGGGAAGACATAAAAGTCTTCCCTTAAATTACAAAATCAAAACTTATAAAAGAGAAGAACTTGGAAAGAATTCACACTAGCTAAGCAAAACTAGTTAAGTTCAGTGAAAGGGCAAGTCGAGCTTCCCTTTTCCTTTAAAACCAATAAAAAACAACTTAATTAAACTGTAAACTTAATCAATTTAACTTTCAGTAATTAATTAGCTAGAATATGGATTAACTTAATTAAACATAAACTTTAATTAACTTGAAATGAAATTTAAACTATTAATGATCACAATACTTGAGGGACGAGCCGAGCTCTCCCAGTGGTCAGAAAATCGAATCTAGACAAAAATCGAACCACAGAAGTACGAAATATTTTTAGCTTATCTTGAAGAGGAAAACCTGCTGAGTTTATTTATAAAGTTTTAACTTAATTAATTAACGCGAAACTTTAATTAAAAGCACTGTGACCAGCCAAATCTGAAGGCCAACTTAAACTCCATTATGTGGCTTGTAATTCAGCTTGTAGAGTGAAAACGAACCACAAAAAGGGTAAATATTTTTGGATATTCTGAAAGAGCAAAGTTTGCTGATTAAAATTATACTACGTAGTATGTTAATTAACGAGTAATTAAGCGAAAACTACTGATATGGTCAAAACTTGAAAGTAACTTTGTAATCTCCATATGCAGTTTGAAAATGGCTTGTAAAATTAAAACGAACCACAGAATAGGTTGTTTTTCTTTCATAAATCGCAAGAGCAGGTCTTAATCTATTCAGATATAACAAACTTTGATTGCCTTTTTCCTGACCATGTTGGGTTGTTTTGGCCATAAAAGCAGACTCCCTTTAATTAACTTAAATTAGTGAGTGGACCGTAATCTGCACTAATCATTGGCAGTAGTTCTACAACTGCCAATCCGCCTGGGGAGCGGCAACCAACGGGCCTCTACCTAGCTGTCCCGCAACAGCATAATTAGTAAAAGTTAACTGCCAGCTCGAAACAACCCAACTTAAATTTGAAACTTCATTCCAATTAATTTTCCGAATTAATTCATGTCTTAACTATGGCAATAATTAAAGATACAAATACAATGGCAATCAGACACATTCATTCCATAGATCCATTCCGTTTTCCAGCAGAATCCATGATCGAAACTCTATAAGAAATCAAAACTGTTCATCACATGTTTAGCCTTTTTAGTTTATTTTGAGGCCACTTATTACTCGGATAGATTGTTCAAAGACGTCGTTTTTTGGTCATGCCGTGTCCTAAATTGCGATCATTGGTTGGCTCGCCGGCCGATTTGAGTTGAAAAACAAATGTGATATTTTATTGAACAAATCCACATGACAAAATCTTCATTTTTATTACATATCGACATTAGCCGTCTTGCTTGAGCTTAGGATAGGAAGACAACTATTTTTATGAAATTTAGGCAAAAATTTTTGCTCGGAAAAATTTTTTGTGGAAAATGTTCTTTCCAGAAAAGTCTTCAGTTCTTCACCAGTAAATTCGGGTCTTGTCTCGATTACCCCCCGCACCATTCAAAATCCTTAAAACCTGATCAAAAGAGCTAAAATTTGGTATGAGTAGTGAGAGAGAGAGGGCGAGAACAGTTCCGCCACCGCCACAATCCTGGTTGCCTTTTCCTCTTATATTTCCCCAACTCTTTTTAGCTATATTTAAGACCTAAGAACTAACTAGCTAGCTCCTGACTGGCTGTCTATGCTATGTGCTGACTGGTCAGAGCTAGTTAGTTAAGGACTAGCTACTGACGTTAAACTTCACTACTTGGAATCTAATAATGTCACTGACACTAAATCATTAGAGTGCTTACTTCTTGTTCATGAAGAAAAAATAGCTACCCCAACTGACCTTCTAAGGGCAACCATTTCAAATGGAACTTGTTTGTTTATTGCCCATTCTTGGAAGAAATTTAAATACCATAATAAATTCCCTAATACTAGTTTCGAGTTCATTCATTTGCAAAATGTTAGTGAATTTTCCATCCTTGCTCTAGAAATCTCAACTGGCTTTTGAAGGGCAACCGTTTTGCTTATCCCAACTCTCTTTTGAAGGGCAACCATTTTTTTATGTTAATTGTTTCTGATTACTTCCTGAATTTCAGTCCACAACTGCAGCTACGCTGCACAGAACCTACGCTTGCAGTTTCATATCCCTACTACAAAATTTATTATCCCAACTGCCTTTTCATGGGCAACCATTTTGCTTATGCCAACCGCTTTTTAAGCTCAACCATACTTTTGACAGCGCTATTACCGCTACCATAATTTCACTACAACTTCAATACGCTGCATAGAACGTACGCCAAAACTTCCAAATCCCTACAACACAATTTCTTATCCCAACTTCCTTTTAAAGTGCAACCATTTGTAATGAAATTGGTAAAATTGGAAATTAAAATCTGTCTAAAGCAATTAAAACATGGTCAGGACTTGTGAAATCGGTGAAGAAGAATCTCCCTGCCATAGATTTGCGAGGAAGCTAACGATTATCACTATGGAAAGTAATTAATAAATGATGTCCAAGCAATAACTGTATGAATTGTCTTGTGTCTGCCTAGCCAGAGTTGTCTAGTACTCAATATTAAAGGGAAAATTCTTAAATAGGGACCAAGGTTTGCACTCAATTAAGGTAGAAATCTCAGTAGCATGAACGATTTCCAGTGTAAGTAAGCTGAAATATGGTTTAAATTACTAATAATACTAATTTAGAAGAGTAAATGAAGGGTTAATTCGGTCACCTATCCCCTGATCATCGGAGTTGTCACTCCATCCGATTTTAAATAGCAGCAGCTTGCTAAATTCGTAAAGGACATTAGAGGATATTAGTGAGTTGTCACTCCCCACGAAGGAAAATGCCTTAAATTGACCAATCTTAAGAGTTTTAATGAGTTGTCACTCATAACTTGAGTTAAGAATGTCCTTTCTTCACCACTTTGTACGTTTTCATTGACTAAACGACTAAACGTGAATTAGCAGGAAGTCACTAGCTTTTAATGGGCAATTACACGTTTAATCAGCCGAAAATGGGTCATCAAAATACCTATAAAGTGGAAATTTACACAGAAAAACGAAGAATATTGGAAGATGGTTCCGTTTTAGGTAGAAAACAACTAAGTACGTAGTTACATAGGCTTAATTAGGGCTAATTAGTACTAATTAGGTAATAATTAATTAATTTTAACAATTTTGGGTTGAAACATGACTTGGGCCCATCTGAAAGAGGAATTGACGCTGATTCCGAAAATCTCAACCCGACCTCCTAACTCCCAAAATTAACAAAGTTACAAACAAAAAGGGGTTTTAAAAAAGGTTACACTTGGATGGTGTAATTTTAGCGTTCTAGAACAAAAAGGCGTTCTAGAACATCTTTTCTTTTTGGTTTGACTTCAGTCAAACCCTTTCTTTCATTTCTTTCATCCTCCTGTTGGGCCTCTCTCTTCTAGGACCCAACAGTTGTCTTCCCCTTGAGACTTGGCCGAAAACAAAGCCAACAAGGAGGAAAAGGGAAATCAGTGCGTCTTTTGGCCCAAGTAGTGTTAAGAAGGGGGGGGGGGGCCGTTGGCCTCTTAAAATGTAAACTAAACAGTAGCTAGGTACACGTACGTACTTATATGGAGTATGTTTATGTAATTGGTATGTTCAAGTAAATTATGTAGCTTCTGTAATAATTAGACAAAGTTTGGAAATTTTAGTAAATTCTCCCGCTGGTTACGTTTACATGTTAAAGAAAAGTTCCCAAAATTCTACCAAGTTTTAGGGCTAGAGATCCATCAAAAAAGGGTCAGTTGGAGGGCAATAATTCTCGAAACTCATTAATATTGACCCTCGGCGGTCGCAGCTGCGCCCCATATGTAAAAGGTGGCAAGCTTCTGGAAGCTTCCAGAACTTTCCAGAAGCTTTGCCTCAAAATCAAAAGAAAATCCGCCTCTAAAGTCACTAATGACCTGTCATCGGGCTGCCAGCAAAACTGTCAGCCCGACCCCAAAATTTTCTTTCTAATCAGTGTTCGTTTGAGTGCGACCGAGAGCGGTTGCTTTCCCCCCTCCCTTCTGGTGTGCTCTCCAGTGCAGTTGTTACCTGCATGGGGACTAAAAGTACACTCTCCCTGGGTAGGATAAAAGCGTAGGACTTTTCTGGCCTTCGGGCCAGAAAAGAAGCTGAGATTTTGACCACGAACACTACAAATTCAGGGCCATATAGGTTTGTTATACCTGGCCAGGACCCGCAACAAGGACAAAAAATCCTAGGAAAAAACCAACGGCCATTTTGGCCATTTTTTATGTATATTAAGGCCCTTGGCCACTTTTAATGTGTGATGCTTTTGGGCCTTCGGGCCAAGTTTTTTCTACAGTTTATAAGGCCAACGAACCAATTTTTATGTGTATTTTGGACCAGTGAGTCCCGCTTTTCGTAGTATCCTGGGCCTAAGGCCAATTTTAAGTTCTCTGGCATGTGTGGGCCCTTGAGCCACTTTCAGTTCTTTTATTTTAAATTGTTATTAACATTATTTTATTATTTTAATGACAGGGACAGCTCATGTAAACCCCTCCTGTTCGATGGAGGTCTTGAGAATTGTCCCTACTTTTGTTTTTCTGTTCTTATAACCGACACTCTTCTGCTATTGAGGTTTGCTGACCTCCTCCCCTCATTATTCTGTTTTATTTAGTATCCTTTTATTTGTACTTTTCGGTCAAGCCACGACCAACATTTTTACCACGATTATAAGGCTCGTTGGCCAGTAAATTCGGGGTTTTGACGTAGAATATGGGATATTGAGTGGGGACCCAACCACTGAGTTTGAGCTAGAGGGTCCATTTGCTACGACCCTAGAATGCTAAGCTAGTAATAGGAATTATTACCCCACAGCCGGCAACTAGGAGTTGCCGGCCTTGTTGTTTTGTCACGGCTTTGTTAAGCCCAAAAGTCATTGTCTGTGATTTGTAATTGTTTGTCGTAGGTCGGTACGAAAATTAATAGGTTATCAAAAGTGTGAAAAAGAGTTTTTTACATGAAGTCATAAAATAATCGCTTGTCTTATAATCCAATAGTTTTCTAATAATTAATAATCAAGCGTTTCACGGGGAATGACCGGCTTCCCTATTTGTAATCTAGTTAATTGTGAGTAGTTTTGTTTTTAGTAATGATTGCTTAGCAATCATTACTCACGTGGCTTTCTCAAAGTTCCAAAGTTCATCAAAGTTGCCAAATTTCCGCGCTAAAAGTCGAGTTTTAGGACTCTAAAACTCGCAACAAAATTCATCTAATATTTCACTAATTTTAACAACTAATAATTGTTTTTACCATGTCTTCTGAACTCCTAGTTAGGGCTATATAAGGTTTAATAAGTCAACATTAGGGTCCTTAAACTGTCCATAGGTGTGTGTGCGATTGAGATTAGTTAGGTAAGTACCTACTTGAGAGGTCGTATGTGTGTGAGAGTATGTGTGTGACGGGATGAATGGCATTGTGTAGTTGTATGTTTGGTATGAATGATTGTATGACTGTTGATGTGAATATGTGTTGTACGAATGTCGGAGTATGTGATGTCGGGAATGCTGTTCGAATGTCGTGTGAATGAGGATCAAGTGCCTACTTATTTAGGTGATCTGAACAGTGTGCAAGTGTTGTATGACGGATGTTTGACTTAGTAATAGGATTACGATTATTAAGCGCTAGTTAGTCAGAAAGTGTGTAAGTGCTGTATGTGTGTAGGATGTGATTGAATAAGTGATTGTTCCTATCTGTAACGAGTGTCTGTGCGTATAGTTGTGTGAAGCACCAAAATTAGTTAGGACTCCTATAGTACGCCGGAAAACAATAATAGGTAAGGTAGTTCTAGTGGATGAGTCCTGTATGCATGTCTGTAAGTTTGCGAATGAATGATTACGTAGGTAATTTAGGTCTAGGTTTAAAGTAGCAAATATGCAAAGGAGGTCCAGACCAAGGGATCTAAGGTCACGGGGACCCCGTATTAGGTCCCTACTGGTCGGAAAAAAGGTTATCCTCGATTCGTCCGCGTAGGCCACTCTTTGTTAAGAGTGCGGACGAATCGCATGAAGGAAAACTCTCCAATGGTTGATCGTTCTGCTCAAAATCAATACACTGTGCTATTGCTATTGTAATTAACTATATTTAACCTAGATCTTGACTGTCGTCGTTTTTAGTTCAAGACTGACACATGTTGTTATTGCCATTTCTAGTCGGTTCAGTTATATGCAGCGCAAATTTCGTCCGTAATTAGGACCGCAAGGACGGTCTGGCACCATTTCATGACAGTGCCCGTGTTTAAGGAAAAACCTAGCAAAACCCTGTCTCATAACAATTCAGCAAGGGTAGAAGCTTAACCTTGCTCAGTCAATAACCTCAACAAATATGGGTTATAACGACCTTTCAGAAATGGCAATAACCAGCATCAGCAAACCGATAAACTTAGTTAATATTAAATGGTAGTCATTACTGTACTTGGAACGAGCAGGATAACAATTAGCTATGTAGGTATTAGGGATAATTATTAGAACCATCTTCCAATAAAGGCAAAGAAATCAACGAAGTGCACAAAGTTAATCAGTTTCCGAAGTACTATATCTGTTAAAGCAGGAAGTTGTTACCTTCCTCCTTAAGGGCCCGGGACAACGGAGGCCTTAAACTTGCCTACTATATGTTTATCAAATCTACGAGTTAACGTCTTTTCTGCTTAATTTAATATTTGTCATAAACAGGAAGTTGTTACCTTCTTCACCCGGACCCGGAAAACTAAAGGTCCTAAGCCTAATCACGCTAGAACAAAGTGGCAATACACGTTTCAAGACGATTAGAATCTGCCTGTTTCGAAAGGGCTCAAAATAACCGTAATCTCACGCTCCCAGTTTGGGTTGCATTGAAACAAAAAGTATAAGGCGAAATCATGTCGTAATGGCAATTTCTTGCGCAAGAGTGCAAGAAATTGTGCGAAAAATGGTATTTCGCCTCAAAGTTAACTCTCAATGCGGCGATATTGTTAAAACTGCACCAAATCAAGATATTCTCGCTAAACCTTCAAGTTATCACAACGAAGTCGAGTCAATAAGTCTAATTCATGTTCAGAAAGCCAAAAATGTGAGTAATGGTTGCTGGGTTCGAATCCCGCACCTATAACTTGTACTAATGGGTTTTAACCCATTTGATTCAGGTGCGGACGAGAACAGATCTCCTGCCTGAATTAGCCGAGTTCTGCCTCTGGATAATCAGTTGAGGATCGTGCACTGTCAGCCCTGTATTGTGATTATTAGTGTTGGAAGGCCGAAGAGCCAGTGTTAATCAGTTGGAATCGGATCAATTGTGGAACTCAGATACTATTTGGACCTCAGAGTAGGTATTCTTGCTGAGTCAGAGATTGACGTAGACTTTTGAAGGCAGAGACGGTTTTTTGGAATTGCACTGAATCATCTGTGGGACCTGAAACCTAACAAAACGAACTGGACCTTATTTTCCGCTACTCTAAAATAACACTTTACCTTTTACTTCAAAAGATGAATCTTTTTGAACTAATCGTCAGCCTTATCGAAGGGGTTATCACCCCATGTCTCTGGTCTAACTAATCAGTGGTAGTTACAAGTCAATCGGAGATAGAAGACATAAAGAAGAGATTAAATATAAACCTACCTTGTACTAACACCATAACCGCTCCCAGGAAACTCCCAACCAGACCGACCCTTGCGTTGTCCCCCCAGGTGACCGAACAGCATCCGAAAGTGCTATTGTTACTGGCATTTCGGGCTCACCCACAGACCGGAATCTTGAACTACTAACAACTTTAATCTAGTTGAATTATCCTTTCTGTAGCTTTTGTTATTATCATATTATTGTCCTTGGTAAGGAGGACGGATAAAGAGTTCTAACTTAAAGCACGAGCACAAGCATATAGGGACCGCACAGTAGAGTTTAGTGGTAGATTACGACAAGAGGAAGAAAGAAAGAATTAATCGGTTGAGTTAAAGAGCTTGTTGAGCTCTACAGTTTTGCTTTTTGAATCACCTTTCTAGCGTTTCTCTATAGTAAGATATAACTGATTTTCTTATATTGGCGTTGAAAACTTGTCATTTTTGCAGAAATCAAATAATCCGCCATTTCTTGAGCTACGCAAGCCGTAAAATTAAACGAATGGCGTCAATTTGAAGGTCCCGTCGAGGCCAATTATGCGTGGCGTTATAATCTTCTAAATGCTATCCTGTATGCTGCTATCATAAAAATGTAGTTTTTGCAAAAACATGACCAAATTTTTTCCAGCGATCGTGGAGCATTTACTATGCAT
>JASAND010012701.1:0-29042 GCA_030248195.1 Trissonchulus latispiculum
TGATTTAAAATGCCGTTGACTTCATTTTATTACTGCTTAGTAACGTCGCTGGGGCTGGACATACGTAGTAATATTATGCAATACAGATACAGTGTAGCAGACGAAGTTATTTCACAGCTTTCCTTGCAACTACAGATTAGACCATACATACACTTGTTCCTGATTGTTTCTTTGAAAAGCTTACCCTGTGTAAGCCACTCGGCGCCCTGTGATTATATAATAACAGTTTATCTTGCAAACCTAGAAAATTTTAGTATATGATTGTAACAGCAATAGTCGCAAGGAAAAATTCGTACGCACTACAATTTTAATAATTGTAAACTAATTTGACGAGTTTTTTAGAATTTTGCACTAACTAGTAACTACATAGTTTTCAATGTTACCATTATCATAATCTCATACGTTATTTTAATCAGGCTAAGTAATCCAAACTTTAGCTAACTTTGAAAGATGACATTTTTATTTAAACAGCATGTTTTGGGCTTTGCATTTAAACAGCTTTAGAACACTAATTACGAAGGAATAGGATTAGATGAACATTATTTAATTTCGGCTGTGTAATATGAGCTACATTAAGAGTTTCAGTTTTGTGTTATGAACGATTCAATCATATATTCACTGCGTACTAATTAAAAAATCTGCGGATCAAATTGGTAAACTACCTAAAACAAAACTGTTAAATAATTCTCCAACAACAAACATTTTGAAAATTTGTCACTGGGATCAGTTTACAATTCTTTCAATGGTCTGCCTCTGTAAAACCGCACTTTGTCTAACACCTGCGTGCGGACGTATGTAACAAGGTGCTGCGTATGTGTTATGTATGTATACAGTTTTTGGATTGCTTGCCTTTGATAATTTATCAGCTGGTATAGTAGGAATTGAAAAGCAGCATGCAATACTGCTGAGGCCAAGCCAGCCAGCTAGAAAAGCAATTGAAGTCCAGAACATAGCTAAAAGTTAAGTTAAAGGCAGTGAGCGCAATCAAGGAACGCGCTCAGAATCATTGCGCGCAAACGCGCTCAAAAGGGACCTTGATTCTGAGTTCCACTGTATTACCATAGACCCAATATAGCTTAGTTGTAGTTTCGATTCTTTGCTGAAATTTAGTTTACTGATAAGGCTAGCGCTAGACTCCCAGAAAAAGTAGAAAATTGTAGTATGTTTGTAATGAAAACTACATTTACCATAATAATACCATGCCACAAGATGTCCTCTCGCCGGCTGACATTTCAGCAAGGCGTTTATGGTGGACCTGCATTAAACGTTAACTCGAGACTAAATCACAAGGTTTCGAATGCGGTCTCAGTTCTTTGCTCTGCACGTATGACAATTAAATTACTATTTATATGCATAGGTTGCTGCATAAGTCAATGCTCATACATGTGCTATTTTCCTTTGCAGAAGTCAACAAGGTAGACCTCAGCACTTGCATCTGGGATTTACTGAACCCATAACAGCTACTTCGACATTGGAGGAAGTTAGGTCAAAGATCAGTTATGTTGGACTGGCGAACATGTATCCAGTTGGCTTTGTAGCACCGTCATACTGGGATATAATCGTGGTCTCTTCGACCTCACTAATTAAGGAGGGTCTTACGGTAATGGTAAATATAATACCTCAAAATAGGCTTTAATGGATACTCTTTATCAATTATTTGTATGAATATGCTAGCTATCTAAGTTTTCATCACAACACCTGAGAACTAATAACAGAAATTTAATTGTCATTCCAGCACCTGTGAATCGAAACATTTGTGCCTCAGGTGGGATTCGAACCTACGACTTCCGGATCAACGCTCCAATCGCTCTGCCAACTGAGCTACTGAGGTCATAGTTGCATCAAACTGGAAAGATTATACCAGAGTTGAAGTGACAGTGACGTTGCATTGTACATAAGACTAGGTTCTGCTGCTGTTTAAGTTTGAGACATCATTACATATTTTAGACTTTCGATGTTCTAGGTCATGGCATTTGATGGATCAAAAATCAAACTGAACGTGGTTACACCGTTGCACGGTATCTTTGGTCGGCGAAATGACTACGACTTTTCCGGTGGTAATTCTACTCAGAAGGGAGCCTCTTTCCTCGCTCGAAAAGAAGCCCAGCTCAACCTAAACATCAATCTGCCGATTAGTTTTGAAGAAAGAAACTCATTCTAGCTCAATGATTAAACAAATATGTGATTAATACGACTTCTTACGAAGGTTACTTCTTTGAGGACACCCTCATTTTCTCAAGTTAGCAACAACTTAAGGCTCATACTTTTAACGCATCAAACCGGCGGAGGCATAGACTCGACCTTTGAGTGTAACTTTATCTGTTTTTCTGTCAATCATTTTTAATGTTCAAGCAAGAAAGTGGAAGAAATAGGAAGAAAGAAAGAAATGAAATGAAATGAAAGAAAATAAAAGAAAAAGAAAGAAAGAAAAGAAAGAAAGACAATTTATACTGAAATATGCGAATAGCTGTAATAAATCGTTTTAAAGCAGTACATATAAATAAATCAGTACATTAACATGAGTTTAAGAAACAAGAAAAATGAGCAAAAAACTAGCAAAGCTTTTCTGACATTCCGGAGAAATACGGCCGTTTGCACCAACTTCGAGATTAGCTCAAGTTTAAGGTGGAGCTAATCTCAAACAGAAGATTGGGTACCTAATGCTTGAGCTACTTCTCTACTTCAAACTCGATTTCTGATTTCTGCAGCAGATTAGTCAAGCTGGAGTTAAACTCCAGCTAATCTCTAACTTGTGGATTATCCAATACAATGCTATTAAAGAGTCACGTGCTAAGTGAAAGAGCCAATCAACAGTTACGAGCATTTCAACCATTCTCTTTACACATTACAATTGTAGTAAATTGTCTTTGGTACTAAAGCTTGACAAGGACGACTAAGATATGATGGCTTCCGACGGTGACAGCTACCACTGCAGGGTAATTTTAACAGCACGGAGGCAGCGTTTTGAATCAAACTACGTTTGTGAATGGTACAAATGAAAACAAGGAATTTAGAAATTATGTTCTCTAATTTCTGTGGAGTTATTGTTAGCAGTTGCAGTTTAACTGTCACTGGGCATTGTTGTTTGAAAATTCAAATTATATACTTTGCAATGCAATGCAATTATTTTGCAGTAAAACTGGTAAGAAATAAAGTCAAGCCTACTCTTGACCAGGATTGAAAGTCAGGCGCTCGAGATTATCTCGAGGTTGAGTTAATCTCAAACTTTTTTTGGTGCAACGCTCTTCCAGATAACCTCAACCTAATCTCGAGCTAAGCTTAAAGTAATCTCAACCAAGATACAAATTTAACATTCCCAATTTAAGATAATACAAATTTAACATATCAGTTTAAAGCTATATTTTTGAGAATTATATAGTTTCAACTTGACACAAAAATTAAGTTGTTATTCCAAGCACCAAAACTAAAGTTGGTTTTTATCATGATTCGCTCTACTACTTGGTTGTAAGTACGTTGCCTCATTAGAAATTTCTGGAATCCATAAGTATGTGAATCTGTACATCCTACATCAATTGGATCTCAACCTCCCTCCAATAATCTCAGCTGACTGCCCTGGATCTTAGACTCCTTCCAATGATCTCAGCTGTCCGCCATGGATCTCAGTCACTTTCCAATAATCTCAGCTGTTGCCATAGATAGGACCAAGAGTTTATAATAGGAAGAGTAAGACACTCAGCTCTTCCTAATAGAATAAGCTTGCAAGATGCTCGAAACATTAAGGCCGAAATCTCGGGGGGGCTTCTCAGCGTGTAAACATAGCACGCTGACATTTTTCAAAAACGGGCGTTTTCGGTAAATTAAATACTATAACTTGAGCTACGAAAGCCGTACAGCGATAATTTTTATATCATTATGTTGCGTAGAATGTGATCGTTTTAATGATATAAAAATTATATAGTTCGATTCTGGCTATCTCTTACAAATCTGGCAACAACGTAACACATTTTGAAGAAATGATGAAATTCCTAAAATTTCCGTGGAAAGGATGTTTTATTGCCGGATTTGTACGAGATTGTCGGACCCGAACTACATAATTTTTATATCGTTAAAAAGATCTTGTTCTACGCAACATAATGATGTAAATTTCGTGTACGATTTTCTTAGTTTATTTTTTGGTTAACTTCGGCGCCCGTTTGAGCGTCCTGTGGCTATGTAGCCCCCCGAGTTCCGCCGTCAGGTTCCGGCCGCCTTCCAGCTTAGTCCATTTTGCAAGCTGGGCTTCTCAGCTGTTGCCTATTATAAACTCTTGATAGGACCAAATCAGGAGATTGCTTTTCAAATTTATTGCAACCAATAAACAGATATAGACTCCATCAAAACAGGCTAAGTTTTGCTTAACTGTTGATGCTGTTAGAGTTGTACAACGTTGTGGGTAACGAAAATGAAAGTATGATTTGATAAGTATATGTAATCTTTCATTCCAAGGACAAGCACACCTTTTCTAAAGACAAAATTGCTGATACCTACATTTTCGACTTCTGAATCGGACTCTCATCGGTGGTGTTTTGCAGTAGACTACGTAAGTACACTTTTGCAATAGAATGAACTCTTGAAAATGCACACAATTCCCGGAATTCGAGAAAGCCGGATTTTCCGGATTTTAAACATTTTCCCCAATACCCCACAATATGGCTATCATTCGAAAGCTCTTGATGAGCTGAACAAATCTTGTAATAGAACCAATGTCTGAAAATGCACGCAATTCCCGAAATTCACGAATTCCGGATTTCACTCTAGCTTGGAAGGTATTCGCGAATTCCGAGAACTGGGCTCAGTTCTGCGCGATGGTTCTATTACGAGATTTGTTCAGCTCATCAAGAGCTTTCGAATGATACCCATATTGTGGGGTATTGGAGAAAATGTTTAAAATCCGGAAAATCTGGTTTTCTCGAATTCCGGGAATTGTGTGCATTTTCAAGTGTTCATTCTATTACAAAAGTCGTTCAGCTCACAAGAGCTTTCGAATGATACCCATCTTGTGGGTATTGGAGAAAATTTTTAAAATTCACAAATTTTGAAAACCCGGAATTCCGGAAATTGGGTTCATTTTCGTGAAAAATTTCTAAGAGCAAGCAAATTTCTAAGCGGGATCAGCTCTATTCAATCGTCAAAACAAAATTTTGATTGCAATAAAGATTGGGCGAAAAACTAAAAATTTCAGATTTTCCGTGAATGAAATCCGGAATTCCTGATTTTTCCGAAACTTCGAAATCTCGGGTTCCTGAGGATTCTAAAAATATATACATTGTTGGGGTTTACTCCAAAAGTTAACCTGTTTATAAACGGTCGAGTTTGTACACACATTTTTTGGTCTTGTGCTATAGTTGCTAAGCTTCAAGGATTGTTCAATCTTTAAATCCAAGCTAAAATCCCTGCTAATTCACGAGTGCATTTAGGTAAATAACCCGGATAAGATCAGTAAACCGAATATGATCAAAACCAAAAGAGATGTCCATTAACCAGATATATTCTACCCAGACAAAACCTTGGAAATGCAGGAACAGACAGCCGGAGCCGTCACCAAATACGGTGCTGCTACAGAAAATCGAAATTCGAAAACTAATCAATGATTTGCATTCTTGTCTGTATAACATGTCATGCCTTGTATTGTTGCCAGCCACAATGGCTCAGCCGAGCCAGACCTAAAATACCGGTGTCGGCTGACACTGCTAGTAGTGCACATTCCCCCTGGTGGCAATTCACCGAGATTCCAAGGCGTGGACGCCTGCGGGTGGAGCTGCCGGGGTGGGCTTATTGCATATGCAGCAATAGCACATCGCCGGCCTTGTCAAACGCCTCGGTTAATTGTGAAGGCAATTAATCGGTGTCAGTTTCCCTCCCGAGTCAAATGTCACGCAATACTTACACCACTCCTATCCGGCGTGTAGCAACTGGAGTGGGGCGAATTAAAAAACTGAATGTAATTTCTTGGATCGGCGATCAATTGGAATGTTAACCGAAACGGAAGCTTGAACTGCGCAGTGAAAATGGAATAAAACGTTAAAAACATTGCAGGAAGTAAATTTGATACATATACTGAGTTTGACTATTTCGGGTTTTCGATATCCAAGGGGTAAAGCTACAAAGAGCTCAAGTATAAAACTTCACTTACGCATTGCATAAAATTTTTATAGTATATAAGTTGCTGTAATAAGTTGTTATTTACCGAATGCTATGCTTGAGAAACTCAAAACCAAAGCAAGTTGGTTGGTAGAAGAAAAATAACTCCAACCCTATGATCAAAGCCAGATTCAGTCACACATACGTATCGGGTACGGTTTTACTTTGTGATGCCTGGCATCTATTCGGATCGGCAATCCGCTAGACCCAAGCGATCCGATCCACATCACTACTGTTGAAGGCGCAGAATGAGGAGGACCAATTAGGAAAACCAGGCCTTCCCGGCCGTCGTCCTAAAAATGTAGGTGGGAAGGCTTTCCAGGCCAGCTACAAACACTATGACTTATGTGCCCTGTACCAAGAGTACATAATGATAAGAGTATGACAAGCGTCACACTCTATGCAGTGAAGGGCAAAACTATGCTATGCGCGCTATCGGCTGACCCCCCCCCACGAATTGACCCCCTCTCACACCGCCCCTATATGGGTTAGAATGTTGCCGTTAAGAAATTTTCTGGGCCGGGCCGCATATTTCTAATCTGTGTAACTGGAATACGCATTCGAAAATGTGTAGCGTAAATACGCAAGCGATTAGAAAGTGTGTGCTTGGAATACGCGCATTCTTTTAGTGTTCCATTATATGCTATTATATGTTGCATATGAATACGTTACAAACATGGTTGAGACATACATAGAAAATATAACTGCACGTCATATAATTGTATTTATGTCTCAACCATGTTTGTAACGTATTCATATACAACATATAATAGCATATAATGGAACACTAAAAGTATGCTTGCGTATTCCAAGTACACACTTTCAAATCGCTTGCGTATTTACGCTGCACATTTTCGAATGCGCATTCCAGTTACACAGATTAGAAATATGCTGCCTATGCGGCCGGGCCCGGGCCCGGGCCTCACCAATATTTGGGGCCGGGCCTCGAGCCGGGCCCGGGCCGGGCGCGGCCCGGCCCGAAGCCCGAAGGCCCGAGCCAGGCCCGAAGCCCGAGGCCCGAGTCAAGGCCCGAAGCCCGAGGCTCGGGCCCAAGTCAAAGCACGAGAGACTCGAGCCCGACTCAAACACCGAAAGTGAGTGTATGTAACGGGGTGGTGCAACTTCTCCTCCGCCCGAGTTCCGAAGAACTGGTCATAGCGTGGTCTGATGTTAGCGGAAACACATCGTTTATGCATACATATATAATACACATACGTATAAATAATGTACTACGAAATTGTATGTATGCGTATTCTGGCGTGTAAGCCAGCTGGCCCGAAAGGCCCAAGAGGCCCGACAGACCCGAGAGGCCCGAAAGACCCGAGAGGCCCGAGAGGCCCGGCTCGGGCCGGGCCTCCAGAGCCTTGTCCTAGGAAACCGGGCCGGGCCGGGCCGCGTATTTAGAAAGTGCACCCGGTCTACGCGCATTGGAAAGTGCATACTGCCACCGCGCACTGGCTTAGAAACTGCACCCCGTCTACGCGCATTGGAAAGTGAACACTGTCTACGCTCGTTGACTTGAAAAGTGCACCCTTTCTAGACACACTGCTTGTTGCCTGCCCATTTTCAGCAATAGATATAATACATAAACCCAACTACAGCGTATATATATGTTACGTGCAATATTGAAAAGCGTGCAATTTTGAAATTGCACGATGTTTCCGTGCAATTTTGAAATTGCACGATGTTTCCGTGCAATTTTGAAATTGCATGGTCTTATCGTGCAATTTTAAAATTGCACGGAAACTACCGTGCAATTTTGAAATTGCATGGAGTTTCCGTGCAATTTTAAAATTGCACGGGCGAAACCATGCAATATGTAATGAAAATGAAAAAATGTGTGTATTTTGCATTCTTTTTTCTCTTTTATACTGTGACCATCATCAAAACATCAGAATAACCTCCGAATTAGTTGTCAGAAATTATTGAGACCGGACTCAGCGGAAAGAGCGGGTCTGAAAGGTCTCAGAAAAGTTTTTCTAGAGCAGTTGGTCTAAAGAATTTGACTCTAGCGAGAAATTAATAAGGAAACCCTGACTTGTTTCTCCCTCCGATGTTTACATGTGACTACCTATTGATCTATCATTATAATCTTAGCTATAGATGAGCGGGGTGACCGAAAAGGGTCTCGTTTGAAAGAGGACATTTAGAAGGTCTCAGAAAAGTTTTTTGTGTAGGATCCATCCAGTTTTCGATTCGTTCTGACGAAGCAAGAAAGGTTTTTCTGACTGCTGTAGGCTGGGTCCACAACAGCCAGACGCTCCCCAAAACATCATGCTGCTTGCACCAAAACTTTGCTTGCTCTATTCTAATGAGCTGAAAATTATTTCACACGAGAAAAGAGAGCAAGAAAGGATCAGAAAACTTTTTCACAAGCAATCGGTTCGGAAATAGAATAGAAAAATGATGACACTCTGACCGATGTCAAACTCAGTTCATCTTGTGCTGTTTAGAATGGAGTTAGTTTCTAAATATCATAATAACCTCCGCAATTGGGATCGACATCGAAGAAGAAGTTGATTTTCAGAAAGAGCACATCCTGAAAGTCTAAGAAAACTTTTTCTCAATTAATTGGTTCATTCTGGAATCTGCCAGCTTAAAATTAAAACGCAATCTATAGCTAAGATGTCCTATATGTTCTACTGTAGTGGCTTACGTACGACTTGTAACTATGCTGTGTCTTGTGTTTATCTATGACAATCTGTAGTTTTGTATATCCTGTTAGATAGATTAGATTAGTTCATTGATAATTGTATTATTTACCTTGTTAGTATTATTAGTGTAATTATTATTGCAAAATCCGTTCACCAGCATCTGAATCAGAAGTCATTTAATTTTTAACCCCTTTAATTTTTGCAACATTAATCGTATGAGGTTATTCACAGGTCCCCTCTGCTGAGTTTGTGTGAGTGTGTAATGTGTAGCCTGAGTGTCTATGCATGTGTGTGAGGTTCTCTACCTTTCCTATGTCACAAGAGTGACGTCGGTTCTCCCTCAATGAGAAGTGACACGCTTAGGCTAGATAGAGGGGGACCCCTCTTTAAATTAAGGCACAAGTCACCCCTGAAAAGAAAGAAATAAAGAAGTTAGTAATTAGTAATAACAAGACAAGACAACAGGACTTTAGCTAACTAATAAGCTGAATAGAATTTAGGTATCATCTAGGTATTAGTTTATTTCATCTTGGGCTTCTAGGCCCCCTGTCTGTTATTACGATTTTCCTCTCCTTCGCTTCTCGTTTTCATCGGCTTCTCTTGCGCCTGTGCGTCTGTTTGCAAATAATATTAAAGTCCTTAGAAACGAAACTCAGGACAAAGGTCCTTCAAAACAAAAACGCCATAAAGTTTAGGGCCAAGGCTGTTGAGGTACTTTTGGCCGCTCGAAAACGGACCCAAAGTCATAAAAAATTATGTAACCCAAGTGATAAATTGCTCAGGTGCAAATTCAAAAGAAGGAGGCTGGGTCCTCTCTTCCAAATCAGCCAATGACAAAACGCGATCATGAAAGCAGCCAATCATCGGAAGATGATTGCAAAAGACACGAGGCAAAAGTTAACGTGAGACCAAAATTTGCAGTTTCCAGTCAATCTGTGATTCTGGGGTACTAGCGGATGGCCGCTCTCGAGTCTGAGGTTCTGAGAGGAAAATCACAGACACCCCTTGAGATGTTCCGTAGGGAGAGGCCTTGCTTCTCCCCTTCTAGGATACCTCCCTCAAAAATTTGTCCACTTTTTGGAACCTTAGGTTGGGATTGCGGGTGCTCCTGGGAGAATGGTTCGCCTAAAATGGGTTGGCTTCAGAAGCCTATTTCTAAATCTCCCCTCTAGGCTGAGCTGTCCCTTTCCCTCTAGGATTTTCTATAATATTTGTAAGAGCGAGTTCTAAAATACCTAATCGGACATCGAGTCCCTTATTCGAAAATACCTCGTTAAATCCGGGCTTTCGCCGCCCTAGATCATTGACATTAGTTTTGCAACTGCTTTCATGTATTGTGTGCTAATATCGGCAGATATTAGCTGGATTTCTCTAGATTTCCTGGGAAGGAAATCTAGGATTCGTCATTGGTGGGGATTTCTGACCGAAATCCCCTCTACAAAATATCTTTTAAATCGCTCAAAAAAACTCCACTTTCAACCGGTTTTTTAGACTGTTTTTCCAGGGTTTTCAAGCTGTTTCCCGTGCCTTAGATTGAGACCATCATTTTCAAAATTAACCTTGTTTAGAACTTTTATCTAAAAGATCCTAGCAATCGCTGAGTTTTAATTTCTAGTTCTAAAAGATGCTAAGGTAAATTTTACCCCGTCTCGAAATCCAGTTAATACTGCTGAATCCGGGTTAAAACCGACAAGGTTTTAACCCATTTGATTCAGTTCTAGCGCAGGTCTCCTCTTGGACCTGTCCAGCTCTGCTCAGCTCTGCACTGCTTTGCTCTGCTCTGCTCTGCTTTGCTCTGCTCTGCTCTGCTCTGCTCTGCTCCTCGCCGTGCTGTCTCTCCTCGACAGCTGTCCTGATCCAGTGGATCTCTGTTCCGGCTCTCTCGGTTCTTGCCCTGATATCAGCCTGTGCCGTGGTCTTTGGTTCCTGCTTGATTTGCCAGTGTGAGTGACGCCGTTCCGGATCACCCCTGGACCTTCGCTTCTGTCTCTGACCGTCTCGCCTGTGCTGCTCTGTCCGGATCTCTCGGAATCCAGCTGCCAAAACGTCAGTTTGCTGAGATTCCTCTTGAGCCTAGAACTTTTCTGAGAGCCACCTCTTTGGCTTAGGGACGCACTGATAGTCTTAGGACTGTCGTATTGGGATCTGGAGTGTGGGTTGGCTGTTAAGTTGGTCCTATTGAAGAATTCGAAGATCTTTGCCAAAATCGTTAACTTTTAACTGTTTCCCTTGTATTGAAAAATGTCTGTAATCTTTCTGTCCAAAACTATCTGTTCTTTGATCTGCTCTGCTTTTGCCTGCTCTATCAAATCCGCTCAAATTCTCTCTCTTTAAGTTTTCAAGCAAATTTTAAAGTTTACAGGTCGTCCTTTTAGCAGAGGATAGAATAGTTATTGGTTTTCTGCTGGTGCGTATTGCTGGTAACTATTCGCGACCGGGAGCGGGTGGACTTGTGCACATTTTCAGGTACATATAGGGAGCATATAGGGAACTTCCCCCCTCGACCCCGAAAATCTAATCATTGTGTGACTGCGAATCAATTCGCAGTCTGAGAAACGACTACTGTTCGTGCGAGTGTGTTTGTGTGTGTGCGTGTGGCAACCATTAGGCTAAAATACTAATCCAACTAAAATTTTCTTAGGTTTCAGCTCTAGTTCTTCTTCTGCTAAGATTCGGAGTAGGGACCTGTGACTGATCTTCAGTAGTTGGGTTTAATTGGTAGGCGGTGAACAGATTCAAATAGTGCCAGTTCTTGCAATAGATTGTAGTGTATTTGATCTGTGTGTTGCTGTCAGCTAGTTAGTGTAGTAAATAATTCATTTAGGATCGAAGCTTTAGTCGCGGTAGTTGGTGTTAGGTTGGAATCAGAGATCGCTGAGTCGACCATATCGGATTAGGGCAGTTCGGTTGATACTTTATACCTGGACCAAGAGCTGAGCCTTTGTTTTAATCAGCGTCCCGCGGCAGTCTAGCATCTGAACTGCCCTCTTAACAGTCCCTTCTAGGAGGCCTAGAGAATTGAACCCACGTACCCTACGGCGGACTGTCTGGATCAGGTTAGACCCATACCAGGCTAGCTTGATCTAAAGGCCTAAGAGTTGATCTTCTTCTTCTCGACGTCTGCCGGCTGTGGCGAGAAATAGATTTCCAGTCTCAGTTTAGTGTTTAGTCTAAGTCATCTCGTTACACAGCGAATTTTCTGGAGCCCCCAGTGAGGACCCCAGCAGGAATCCTTCAGTTCGTCAGAATTTTCTTTGTCATTCTCCTGGTCAATCTTGATTTTTCCCGCCGTGTTGGATAGATTAGATCTGCAACAATGTGGCTTCAAGTGTTGTGTTTATTAGTCTCCTTTCTCATTCCTCGTACGTCGAGGCTAGTTTCCTTGATTTCTCGCTACGCAAAATTTTGTTGTTATGACGAGTCCACATGTCTGCTGCAAATGTAAGTGTTCGCCTTCTACAGTTATACCAAATGTATGCAGGAGTGTTGGTGTTCAAACAGATTCCGACAGCGACAGTGGTTTCGAAACCAACAGTTCGGCCAGCAGTGGTTCATCTAGTCAACGGAACAGTTTTAGCGAGGATGAAGAAGTTAGCAATACTGGTACTCCAATTGACAAGAACTTGCTGTCGCAGTTATCCTCGCTCGAAGTGCTAGAGCATTCGGATGCTAGTGATACTAGGAAGGCTGGAAGTACTGCTCAGTCGAATGTTCCTCCGCCAGAGACTTCTGTTTTTAGCATTCCTTGTCCCAGTGTTCCGGTGTTTGTAAGCCCAATTGTAGAGCTTCCAAAATTTCCGTCGCCTCCTGTTTCACCGCTGCCTAGTAGAAGTAGAGTAGAGTCGTCGCACTCGGAAAAGTCCCGTCCCCCCGTTGCACCACCGTTGCCTAAGAAGCAATTTTCTGGTTGCCATAGCATTGCCATAGCATCTTGTGGTAACTCGGCAGAAATGGTCAAGGAAAAGGCTAAGTCTCGAATAGTGAAGGAGGATAATATTGCCAGGCTCAGGAGAGAGTTAGGCGCCCTTTTTGAGAGCAGTTCGCAAAGCCGACCTTCAGCAATTTTGACGCCAGAAGATGAAATAGATTTAGTTTTACCAGATGTTCCAGAAGACGAAATTGGTGAGTGTAGATCACTGTTTGGGGACAGCGATCGTGTACAGAGCAGGCCAGAAACGTCAGAACCTAAACGGACGGAAATTGCTTCAGGTGCAGTGTTTCCTGACAATTCTAGTACTGGAAACAACACGTTTGCAGCCCGAGTCGTCAGTCAGCGACAACCACATCCTGACGAAACTGCGGCTGTCCAGAATTGGGAAAGTTCACTTAATAAGCGACTTGGAGATGCAGATATGAGTATTAAGAGGGAAACAACCCATGACCGCTTGAAGGCTGCTAAGGTTGTTAGCTTGACTACTTCAGATGTCATAGGTGGTGCAGCTGGTCCGAATTCATCGGACATCTATTGCTTGCAGGCTGGACCAGAGTGTCTCACTTGCCCGGACAATGAAGCCAGTCTTCAGATAGCCAACGCAGCTAAGATCTTACAAGAAACTGTTTCCAGGACTGCTCGGGTTCAGGCCGTGGCTTCAGCACTCCAGCAGTTAAGTCTGTTTACAGACCCTGCAAAAGAGAATATATTAGATCATCTCTACCAGTTTGAGGCTGTATGTACAGCTTTGAATTTTTCGGAAGCTGAGAAGAGTAACTTATTGCCAAGGACCTTTTCTGGGAAAGCTCAGGAAATATTCCAATTACAGGTTACACTTACATTACATTACATTACACTACAAATGAATTCAATAAATCCACAAATGGTGCAAATTTTCTTTTTGAGAGCTATCATTTATTTGACCTAAAACCATAAGCTTGAAATTTTGTATTTCAATATTGCACGGTTTCGTCCGTGCAATTTTACAATTGCACGGAAACTTCATGCAATTTCAAAATTGCATGGCAGTTTCCGTGCAATTTTAAAATTGCACGATAAGACCATGTAATTTCAAAATTGCACGGAAACATCGTGCAATTTCAAAATTGCACGCTTTTCAATATTGCACGTAACATATGTACCACCATATATGAACAATGCTAAAGTGTATAGATTTTTTACTGTTGTCGGTCACTCTAAACCGGTTAAGGCTGTGTTCGCGTCTTATTATGTATATTTTCTAAGTACATAGCATTGTTCAGTGTCGTTAAAGTAGTAAAAGTAAACCACAATATTTTACATTTCTTAAAATAAGTTTAGGCCCGCAGAAGCTCTTCGTTTCGTGGTGCCAAGAGGATTTCCGGTGGAAGAAGATTTCAAAATAGGGCAATCAGATCAGTCAAACGATTGCACAATTTAACCATTGTCTGGTGTTTTAGATTTCAGAAATGATTTTGGCTGTGAAATTTGTGATTCTGAAATACTGTTCCATTATGGATTAGGATTAATAAGACATTTCGTTAAATTTTTTTGACTGAGAAGTTTACTTAAGGTGGTGATTCCTTTTGGGCAGATATTGTTGATAGACAGTTAAAATCCAGATGAAATTTGATGAAACGTTCCAAAATAAGTTCTTTTAGCATTCTAACACCCTCCGCGCAATCCCGCTTCGAAAATTCGACGTCTCCGTTCAGGGTGGTTTTTGTCAATTTTTGACAGTTAGGCAGTTGCTGTTAGTGTTTGAGGCCGGCCGGCTGCAGCCGGCCGGCGGCCGGCCGCCGGCCGACGACTTTTGAATGAAACCCCGGCCGGCCTCAAACACTAGTTGCTGTACAGCTATGATTATATTCATTCGAAAGATCTTGTTGAGCTCTACACTTTTGCTCTTTGAAGTACCTTTCTAGCGTTTCGCTATCGTGAGATATAGTCGATTTTCCTATTTTGGCGTTGAAAACTTGTCATTTTTGCACAAATCAAATAATGCGCCATTTCTTGAGCTACGTGAGCCGTAAAATTAAACTACAGGTGGCAATTTGAAGGTCTCCTCGAGACCGATTCTCCGTGACATTATTATCTTCTAACTGCCACCCCATACGCTGCTATCATAGAAAATGTAGTTTTTGCAAAAACATGACCAAATTTTTTCCAGCGATTGTGGAGCATTTACTATGCAAGCTACTTGGTTGCCACTTACTGGACGTGTTTTACACTGAAATACCCAGGGACCTTTTTTTAGTTGTCCCGATTGCTGCTTTCTAGCTAATGTGGTCGCTTGCCAAAGTTTGGAAAAGTAGGCAAAATCCAGGTTGCGCAAACATTTTAGCTAATTTCTTTATAACGAAGAGCGGTTTCATAATAACTAAAAAACGGTCCCCAGCTATTTGATAGTGGAATAGAATGGTATGGCCGACGCCTCACGAAAAAATTTGTATTAGTCTGGAAAATTATTATGGTATTAGCAAAAAATCTGGAAAATTAAATTACTTCGAAAAAGCAGTAAACTAATTTCCGAGAACTAAAGTTAGGTTCACTGTATTCCCTAGAAAGAGCAAATCTTAAGCTACATTTTGATACAAAAATGGCTTCTTAACTCCAAGTAATGGTTGAGTAATAATGGTTCAAAGTTGATGTCTCCAAAAGGAATCACCACCTTAAAGAACCCATCTTGCAGGATTTCTAAATTTTCGATGGAAAGAAACTATGTTCTCAGTAGGTTGTCTGGCACGAGATTCAATGGTAACTGAGTTACAGTCGGCAACTTATTAACCGAAAATGAATTCCCGAAAAATCCTCAACATTGTCCAACCACCGTCTTTACTTTTAATGTCATTTTTTACTTGTTGAAATAAAATACTTTTGGGTGCTTCCTAAACTGCGGCCCGGCCCGGCCCGGCCCAAATTGCCTAAAATGCGGCCTCATGTTAAATTTTCACAAAAACACTGGAATTGGATTTTTGGGCCGCAAATAGCCTAAAGTGCGGCCCTAGGCCGCAAACTTCCTAAACTGCGGCCCGTCATCCTTGGCCGCAAATTGCCTAAACTGCGGCCCAATCATCCTTGGCCGCAAACTGCCTAAAATGCGGCCCGAACTGTCTTTGGGCCGCAAACTGCCTAAAATGCGGCCCGAACTGTCTTTGGGCCGCAAACTGCCTAAAATGCGGCCCGAACTGTCTTTGGGCCGCAAAATGCCTAAAATGCGGCCCGAACTGTCATTGGGCCGCAAACTGCCTAAACTGCGGCCCGAACTGTTTTTGGGCCGCAAACTGCCTAAACTGCGGCCCGAACTGTTTTGGGCCGCAAACTGCCTAAAATGCGGCCCGAACTGTCTTTGGGCCGCAAAATGCCTAAACTGCGGCCCGAACTGTCTTTGGGCCGCAAAATGCCTAAACTGCGGCCCGAACTGTTTTTTGGGCCACAAACTGCCTAAACTGCGGCCCGAACTGTTTTTCTCTGGATGCTCGCTGAGCATCCAGAGAAACTTCAAAGGACAAACAGCGCCACCTAGTCGCTAAGTGGGCTGAATAAAACCCCACATATTTTGACATAGAAAATAATCACATTCACACCAATTTCGACACAAATTTACACATTTTCACACAAAACATATTTCACACTAAAATTATCATTCTCACCAAAATTTCACCTTAAAATAAACTCACTAAAATTACACACATCACACTCACACATTACACAGTGAAACTTCAAAGGACAAACAGCGCCACCTAGTCGCTAAGTGGGCTGAATAAAACCCCACATATTTTGACATAGAAAATAATCACATTCACACCAATTTCGACACAAATTTACACATTTTCACACAAAACATATTTCACACTAAAATTATCATTCTCACCAAAATTTCACCTTAAAATAAACTCACTAAAATTACACACATCACACTCACACATTACAGTATACTATAATATATACTTGAAACACTATTTTTCACAATCAACGGTATATGTAGCTGTGAAAAAGTGTAAAAAGTGTAAAACATTTGCAAAAAAGTGTAAAAAAAACTCCGAAAAGTAGTGCTAAAAAATGTTAAAAATATGTAAAAAATCTAGTGTTAAAACGTGTTAAAAAGTGGTGTTAAAATGTGTAAAAAAACCTGTTAAAAAGTCTGAAATTTTGCTACTGTTAAAAACTGTAAAAATGTTTTTTAACATTTTTACTTTTTTTACAATTTACAACCCTACTTTATAGGTTTCTATATTTCCTGAGATATGCAGTTTCAACGATGGTTCGGGCCGCAGTTTAGGCATTTTGCGGCCCAAAGACAGTTCGGGCCGCATTTTAGGCAGTTTGCGGCCCAAAACAGTTCGGGCCGCAGTTTAGGCAGTTTGCGGCCCAAAAACAGTTCGGGCCGCATTTTAGGCAGTTTGCGGCCCAAAGACAGTTCGGGCCGCATTTTAGGCATTTTGCGGCCCAAAGACAGTTCGGGCCGCATTTTAGGCAGTTTGCGGCCAAGCATGATTGGGCCGCAGTTTAGGCAATTTGCGGCCAAGGATGACGGGCCGCAGTTTAGGAAGTTTGCGGCCTAGGGCCGCACTTTAGTCTATTTGCGGCCCAAAAATCCAATTCTAGTGTATTTTGCAAATTTAACATGAGGCCGCATTTTAGGCAATTTGGGCCGGGCCGGGCCGAGCCGCAGTTTAGGAAGCACCATACTTTTGAGGTGAATTTCACGTACTGAAACAAAACCTGCCTGCAATGTATACTATAATATATACTTGAAACACTATTTTTCACAATCAACGGTATATGTAGCTGTGAAAAAGTGTAAAAAGTGTAAAACATTTGCAAAAAAGTGTAAAAAAAACTCCGAAAAGTAGTGCTAAAAAATGTTAAAAATATGTAAAAAATCTAGTGTTAAAACGTGTTAAAAAGTGGTGTTAAAATGTGTAAAAAACCTGTTAAAAAGTCTGAAATTTTGCTACTGTTAAAAACTGTAAAAATGTTTTTTAACATTTTTACTTTTTTTACAATTTACAACCCTACTTTATAGGTTTCTATATTTCCTGAGATATGCAGTTTCAACGATGGTTCGGGCCGCAGTTTAGGCATTTTGCGGCCCAAAGACAGTTCGGGCCGCATTTTAGGCAGTTTGCGGCCCAAAACAGTTCGGGCCGCAGTTTAGGCAGTTTGCGGCCCAAAAACAGTTCGGGCCGCATTTTAGGCAGTTTGCGGCCCAAAGACAGTTCGGGCCGCATTTTATCCAGTTTGCGGCCCAAAGATGGTTCGGGCCGCATTTTAGGTATTTTGCGGCCCAAAGACAGTTCGGGCCGCATTTTAGGCATTTTGCGGCCCAGAGACAGTTCGGGCCGTATTTTAAGCAGTTTGCGGCCCAAAACAGTTCGGGCCGCAGTTTAGGCAGTTTGCGGCCCAAAAGCAGTTCGGGCCGCAGTTTAGGTATTTTGCGGCCCAAAGACAGTTCGGGCCGCATTTTAGGCAGTTTGCGGCCCAAAGACAGTTCGGGTCGCATTTTAGGCAGTTTGCGGCCCAACGATGGTTCGGGCCGCATTTTAGGTATTTTGCGGCCCAAAGATGGTTCGGGCCGCATTTTAGGTATTTTGCGGCCCAAAGACAGTTCGGGCCGCATTTTAGGCAGTTTGCGGCCCAAAACAGTTCGGGCCGCAGTTTAGGCAGTTTGCGGCCCAAAAGCAGTTCGGGCCGCAGTTTAGGCAGTTTGCGGCCCAAAGACAGTTCGGGCCGCATTTTAGGCATTTTGCGGCAAAAAGACAGTTCGGGCCGCATTTTAGGCAGTTTGCGGGCCAAAGATGGTTCGGGCCGCATTTTAGGCAGTTTGCGGCCCAAAGATGGTTCGGGCCGCATTTTAGGTATTTTGCGGCCCAAAGACAGTTCGGGCCGCATTTTAGGCAGTTTGCGGCCCAAAGACAGTTCGGGCCGCATTTTAGGCAGTTTGCGGCCCAAAGATGGTTCGGGCCGCATTTTAGGTATTTTGCGGCCCAAAGACAGTTCGGGCCGCATTTTAGGCATTTTGCGGCCCAAAGACAGTTCGGGCCGCATTTTAGGCAGTTTGCGGCCAAGCATGATTGGGCCGCAGTTTAGGCAATTTGCGGCCAAGGATGACGGGCCGCAGTTTAGGAAGTTTGCGGCCTAGGGCCGCACTTTAGTCTATTTGCGGCCCAAAAATCCAATTCTAGTGTATTTTGCAAATTTAACATGAGGCCGCATTTTAGGCAATTTGGGCCGGGCCGGGCCGGGCCGAGCCGCAGTTTAGGAAGCACCATACTTTTGAGGTGAATTTCACGTACTGAAACAAAACCTGCCTGCAATGTATACTATAATATATACTTGAAACACTATTTTTCACAATCAACGGTATATGTAGCTGTGAAAAAGTGTAAAAAGTGTAAAACATTTGCAAAAAAGTGTAAAAAAAACTCCGAAAAGTAGTGCTAAAAAATGTTAAAAATATGTAAAATATCTAGTGTTAAAACGTGTTAAAAAGTGGTGTTAAAATGTGTAAAAAAACCTGTTAAAAAGTCTGAAATTTTGCTACTGTTAAAAACTGTAAAAATGTTTTTTAACATTTTTACTTTTTTACAATTTACAACCCTACTTTATAGGTTTCTATATTTCCTGAGATATGCAACTTTAAGAGGCTGTGCTACGCTCCGACTGTTGTCACACCCAATCACCTTTCAGCAAACAATAAACACGACTATGATTGGTTGATATGGCAGTCTGCTAAGAAATGCAACAATCTTGATAAAATACAGAGAGATTATCTACGAGCATTTATATCTATAAATAGATTTATAAAAATTTATATCTATTTACATCTACAACTTTTTGTACCTGTTACAATACATTGGTATTATACTCTGATTGCATTGATAAACAAAAGGAATTTGTTCCTGACAGAAGAAATAAGAACATTCGATGATTTTGTAGGGACACAAGTTAGTGTATTTAAGTAGTTAGTTAGGAATACGGTAGCATAAATTCCGAAATCCGAGTGATGTGCGTAATAGGGTGTGTGTATTTTCCAAGTCAACGAGCGTAGTACAAGACTTTGCAATGCGCGTGGAAGAGGTGCACTTTCCAAATCAACGAGCGCAGGCTGTGTGCACTTTCCAATGCGCGTAGAAAGGGTGCACTTTCCAAGTCAACGAGCGTAGGCAGTGTGCACTTTCCAATGCGCGTAGACCGGGTGTACTTTCTAAATACGCGGCCGGCCCGAGTCAGGCCCGGCCCGGGCCCTGCCCGAGGCCCGAAGCCCGACTCAAGGCCCGAGCACAACTCTAATATGGGTACATAGTTCCAAACGGGGGTCGCTCAGTCGCAGAAGCATACTCTTTTTCTTAAATATAATATAATAATATATAATATATGTAATATATATAATATATATAATATATAATATAAATATAATTATGAACTCTTACTAGACTAAATGGTTAGCGTTGTAGCCACCTCAGGTCCCCACCACTAAACGTTTAGTCGTGGTTTACGAGTTAAATTCCATCTTCATAGTGTTTTTCGAAGACCTTAGCACCAAATTCAACTTTCAGTCGTGAAATATGTACCTGGAAAACTTACGAAGCCCTCCGTGGCAATTGTAAACCTCACATTATAATATACTCTCTCATCCACCTACCGGCACAGAGCAAGAAAACTAGAGCAAGCCAGCTGCCAAAAACTAATAACATTTATCATGTTAAATTGTAGTTTCAGTCAACAGTCTAAGATGCAGTATAGTTCAAGTAAATATGCAACCTATACGAAAGTAACAAAAGCAAATTTCGGGACTAGTTGCAATTTCTCAAAACTCCGAACCCCTTGAGGAAGGAAGTATATCGGCACATCGTATAGTGCATATTTTTGTGAAGTGACATGCAAGGGGAAGCAATTGAGGGTCGTTTCTATGAGGAGGAACTTCAGTCAATAACTGAACCAGAGACGTATTGGATCGAAAAGATCATAAAAACTAGAGGTAGAGGCAAAAATAAGCAATATCTGGTCAAGTGGTAAGGATACCCAGAGAAATTTAACAGCTGGATTAACGAAAATGACGGATTTTTACCTTCATCTACTTAGCAATACAAACAACTTTAACACCTTAAGCAGTTTTAGTGTAAAGCTTCCACACTGTATAGATCTGGACGGCCAATGAGAAGTTGCTCTTGTTGAGTTTATTTATCCCGTAACATGGGCAAGTCTGAGCAGAAACGTTGACGCTATGGCAAGCATCCATTTCGCTGATGGTAGCTCAAAGGCTAAAGCTCTTTCTGCAAGACATTACGCAAAAGTGAAAGATTATGCGAAGGTATAAACAAGAGCATTCAGTATATGAAAAATGAGACCGGTGAAGTGACTGAGTGCAAGTTCTACTTTGACAAATACCTACATCGTGTAGTGTTTAAAGTGTTTGAAAACCCAGACAATCTTGAACACCCAAACTTTTTCAGTATCAAGTTTAGCGAAAAGTTGGCGTATATGCTGGGTTTCAATGAAAGACTGCTAGATTCGCAGCCGCCTACTGAGGAAAGAGAAGATATAGACGACTGGGATTCCCTAACATCAAGCGTCGTTACAAAACACAAGATTATTGCAACTGGGGAACCCGATATGAGGGCTGGATTCTATTCCATGTACGTCTACTGTGACATTGTAGCATCTCAAATCGTCGGAAATACAACTGCGCCCATTCTGAGAATAGTTCACGTTGAAGGTGAACACGGAGACATTACAGACAAGATATACAACAACCCGCACTACGTTCCAAAACTAAAAAAGGAGTTTGACACAATCGAAATCAATATAAACGACGATAATGCTAGACACATTGCATTCAATTACGGAAGAGTGTTTGCAAAGCAGCACTTTAGAAGATAACAATTATGATAACTCCATATTATCCCGAAAGCGTGAAGACCTGGGAGCATAGTTTGCTCCAAACAGGTGGGGCATTTTACAAGGGTGTGCCATATCAACGTGGTGGTGGATTCGGTAAAGTACTTGGAGGCATCTCTCTCTGTTCGGGAATCTTCGTTAAGCATAGATTGGAGGGACCATCGGGATGATCCCTGCCTCCCGCAGGAAACAAATGACCAGGTATGGGCTGCTGGATAGGCAGTCCAGGCTAGCCCCCACACCCAGGCAGAGTTGGCGATGGTGGGCCAGGGCCGGGCAGGTTAGGATTAGGTGGGACACGTCATCCTCGGACTCCCTGCATCGGCTGCAGATCGGATTTTCTGCAGCCCCAATTCTGAATAGGTAGGACCTCAGCAAAGGGCAGTGTCCCACCGCCCTAAGCTGAGCTAGAAGGGCCCGTTCCCTCCTGGATAGTCCACGTTCCGACTCCCTGGGGACTGGCCGGGTTGCCGGGTTGGATTGGAGGACCTTGGGGTGGGCTATCCTCCCCCGCCAGGCTTCCCTCGTTCTCTGTTGGATTAAACTGCGGATTGAAGATTGGTCGAGAGGTACTTGCATTTGCGGTTACAAACTTCCCTCCCGGGCCAAAGAGTCAGCAATTTCATTTCCGGGAATTCCTGAGTGGCCAGGGACCCATCGGAAAGCAATAGGCTCACCCAGCCTTTGGATTAGGGTTATGATTTCCATGGGCAGCGGTTCAGTGCACCTGTTTAGGTTTTCTAGCTTACGGCAGGCGGACAGGCTATCGGTTTCGATGAGCAGGCGTGGTTCCGGCGGTAGCAGGTCTTTATTATTTAAGCACCAGCGTAGTGCTTTCTGGATGGCTATCAGCTCCGCTCGGTAGCTGGAGCAATGTGATGTTTGTTGAGACAGACGGTCAATCCGTAGTCTGCCTTATCTTGGGCCGATCCGTCAGTCCAGATGCGTACATTTGGTTCCCACGGTAGGCTGTCCGGTAGTGCCTGGAAATGTTCGATGATTTCATCTGGACTCGTCAACGATGATGGGATGGATCATGTCCTGCCACGGTGGTATTAGGGCCGCAGCAGTCAAGGGCTCCATTGGCAGATTGCTGATTTCCTGAACAACTGGCATTTTCTGTGCAGCATCTCTCCAAGCGTTGACCGATTTCAACCTACGTCGTTGTTTCCGGTCTGCGGATGCTGTCCTGGGGTTGTCTTCGGAGGCTGTTTTCGACTTGAAATAGGATGTGGCCAGCTTCTGATCCCTGACCAGGTCGATAGGTAGCAGATCCGCCTCCAGAAGGACTCCATCTGTAGGGGCCTTCCTGGTGCATCCGGTTATAATTCTGGAAGCCCTGCTGTTGGCAACTTCCAGGGAATGTAAATTAGAGGCAGCAACAGATGGACCCCAGGCTCCCAGCCCATAGTCCAGGAGGGACCTGACGTATGCCAGGTAGACAGTTCGTAAATTTTCTTTCTGCATGCCCCAGGCCTTGCCTGACAGGGCGGCAATTGTTGAGATCCTTTTTTGAAGCTTGAGTCTTAGCCGGGAAATGTGTTCCTTGAAGGATAGACGCCGATCGAAAGTGACCCCCAGAAAGGTAGGGTGGATACTGAAAGGAATTTCTTGGCCTCCGTATCTGATAGATACCGTCGATTTGCCTTGGTGAGGATCAGTGGTGAAGAGAGTGGATTCACACGTAGCAACATTGACCCTCATCTTCCAGTGTTCGGCCCAACTGCGTATTTCTTCCATTGCTGTGCCAGTCAAGCGCTCGGCAACATCTACTCGATTGTGGCTCACCCATACAGCCAGGTCATCAGCAAAGAGACTGACTTTGATGCCGTCTGGTAGTCTGGAGACCAAATCGTTGATGTAGATTGTGAAAAGAGTGGGAGACAGGACCGCCCCTTGCGGGACGCCAGCCATGAGTTGAACGCTCCTGCTGAGATTCTCCCACTTTGACCTGAGCTTTCCTATCTGCCAAGAATTGACCGATCCAGCTGGTCATACAGAGTGGTATGCCGCAGTTTAGTAGTTTGTGAAGGAGTCCAGTTTTCCATACCGTGTCGAAGGCCCTGGCAACGTCTACCAGAACCATGACTGTTCTCCTTGGGGGCCTTTGATGAAATCCGTCAGCAACATCCTGAACTATTCTGAGAATCTGGTCTTCGGTTGAATGGTCGGATCGGAAACCCGCCTGGACAGGCGTTAGTGCATCAGTGGATTCTAGCAGGAAGGAAAGGCGGTTTTTGGCCACCACTTTGGCCAGACAACTGGTAACACTGATTGGCCGGTAGGACGCCGGGCTGGATGGATCCTTGCCCTTTTTCAAGATGGGACTTATGACCGCCTCTTTCTAATAAGCCGGAATCTTCTTGCTCTTCCAGCTCAGGTTGACCAGATGGAGGACAGCTCTTCTTCCCATTGGAGTAAGGTGGTGTAGCATATCTGGATGGACTCCGTCAGCTCCTGCGGCTTTCCCTGCCTTTAGGCTACGTATCGATCCATCAATTTCAGCTGGTGTAAACGGGGAGCAGACTTGACAGTCGGGAGGGCAAGCTGATCTGATTCTATCATGGATTTTCCGGACTCTGCGCTGGTCCGGCTTTCCGAGCCGGATTCTGCTCACAGAGGCATATTGCTTGGCAAAACACTTGGCTTTATTCCGATTGGAGAAAAGCCGCTTCCCAGAATTTTCCAGCGCTGCTGAAGTAGACTTGGAATGCCGTCCATCCATAGCTTCAATGGTCGCCCAGGTCTTTGATGGGTTACTGTGGGCAGACAGACTGGTGCCATGTTCTTGCCACCACCTTGTTTTAGATTTTTTGATCAGTTCATTCGTTTCCTGCGATATTCGAATCCATTCCGCTCTATTAGCATCCGAGAGACCGGCGTTTCTTCTGGCTTCTCTTCTTCTCCTGACCGCAGCTTCTACTTCTTCACTCCACCAAGGTTTAGGACCACTTCTCCGCCCATACGTGATATGGGCTTTGGCAGCAGTTGATATAGCAGTGACCAGGGCATGGTTGGCGTCATGCACAGAATCCAGCGCAATAAAGTTGGAGGCTGTGAGGGATTCATCCACGGCTTTACCAAAACCTTCCAGTCAGCTTTGGCAAAGGAGGGTTTCGCTGCTATATTTGGCCTGGACAGGTTTTTCCTGTTCTTCAAAGCAACAGTGACCAGGAGGGGGAAGTGATCAGAACCCGTATCCTGACCAACCTTCCAACCAACCCGTCCACTTAGGTTGGAGTGATGGATGGTAACGTCTGGGGCTGCTGAGCTGCCTGTTCTGTAGTCTGTTCTTGTGGGTGCTCCGTCGTTGGCCGGGATGAGGCCAGTATCGGTGATACAGTCTTCTAGTAGAGAGCCAGTTTGATTTGTGGCAGCGCTGTGGTCCCAGAGGGGGGAGTGGGCGTTGAAGTCCCCACAGATTATTGTATTTGGCTCGCAGGGTAGGGCCGATGGGTCAAAGTTCATAACTCAATCGTCGTCCGCCGCTGCCCGCAGAGGCGGGATGTAGACATAGGCGATTTTCATACAGGGTAAAGCTTTGCCTTCCGGTTTTATGGTACAAACTAGCACCTCCGATACATCGTCACCGGCTGCAGTCCAGGGGCCAGGTTCCACACAGTAGGGCAGGTCTTCTCGGATTGCCGTAAGTAGTCCACCTCCGACCGGAGGACCAGTCTGATTGTTTCTCCGTCCTCTGGTTCTATCCTTCCGGACAACTGAAAATCCCTGTAGGTTGAAGCTGTGGTCTGGTTGCAGTCTAGTCTCCTGAAGCAAGATTACATCGAAAGGGCTGCCACTGGCGGCAGCATCGGAGAGAAATTTTTCAAGTTCTGGCTTTCGCTGTTTGGCGCTGCTACAGTTCCACTGTAGGATTCGCAGGCTAGCATGGGGTGAGATATCTCTCGGACGATTGGCTGGAGGGGATGGGAGAGGAGGGGGTTCCGGTGGGGGTCTAGCAGTCGGCAAGGCAGCCGGCTGAGGAGGGAGCTGATTGGTGGTATTGAGGGGGCCACAACTTCCGCAGCTCCAGGGATCTCCTGTCCGTTCGAACTGGCGGATTTCTCTGACTGACAGGTCTGAGCATATCTGGTGAAACCAAAGGGAACAAAAGGTGCACGGAATCGCCCATGCCTTGCATGGGACGTTGTCGCGGCATTTGCGGCAGGGGTACGGAACAGACGGACCGGGTCTCGGATTAGGATGGATATCACCGGCCAACAACATTAGCAGTAGTGACAGGAGCGCCAGAACTGCAGTGGGCGGAACTTGGCCGGTTCAGTGCCGCCCCTCGGGGAAAACCCGGCCGGGTTTGAGGTGGGATGGGGGTAGCCTGTGCTGGCAGGTTCCATTGGGACCTGGGGGTGATAGCAATTTCGGGCTCCACAGAGACCAGTGGGGACTGGGGCCTGGGGAGGATCCACTCCACCATGGAAAGGCTGCAATCTCTGGAATGGTAATCTTGGAGGCATCTTCAGAGCTATATGGCCGACAGTACAAAAAATTGGTGCTGAAGTAGGCAAAGAAGCACTACGGGCAGGCTTGGACGGACGGACAGAGGTTGCGAGTGGCTACTTGAATAGAGGAGAAGACATTGGAACATCGTATGAAGGACACTCAAAACAAGCCGTTGGCGGAGTCTTGGAAACCACGGGTAACGACTTACAGGAAGGAAAAGGCCTCGGATCAAGAAAGCGCGCCAATAACATAAAACAATAGGCAGAAGCAAAGTTGAGCAGACTATGACTAAGCGACTTGACGCAAATTCTGTTCCCGGTTTCAAGAGTGAACTGGACTAGTTGAAGCAATGCTTATCTTTAGGTTCTCCCTTTGGTCGCCGAGCTATGCCACCATCGATATGAGTCCGTTTATAATGTGCTGCCATTTCTTCCTTTCTTGTAAAAGCACGATTACATTTTTCACAGACAAACTTCCTCAATTGCTCGTGTTGCTCTCGAAAGTGGCGCTGGTAGGTATCTGTTCGTAGAAACGTCTGTTCGCAATGACTGCACTGAATCCTGACCTGAACTAAACGAACTCGACTATAAGCAAACGAAAGAGACAGTCATGCTTGCAGATGGTAGTATTTGGAGCCACATAAAATTACCTTTTTGAAATGTACTTTGAAATCAAATTGTACTATGTTTCCTGTGCCACATTACCTGTTTCAAGCGTTTGGTGTCCATGTGCCGCACCAATGCATCTTTCCGGCCGAATGCCATTCCGCATATTATGTTGCAGTAGCTCTAAAATAAAACGGTTCGAGTTGTTTTGATTGGATAAGCAAATAGCCAGATTGGATAACAACTAAGCAAATAGCCAGATTGGATAACAACAAAGCAAGATAACCGATAATGTGGGCTTTTTATCTTCAGTTACTGTAAAACTTTTACCAGAACATTGGTTTCTCCTTCCATTGTATTGTCACAGCTAGAGCCAAATGATCGTGTTAAAACCGTTTGAAATATTGAGGCAAGTGCAAACACAGCAGGGGCCCGTTGCATAAAAGTTATTACTAATAAATTATTAGTGATTAGTTGATTAGTGTAGCAGTATTAATGAGCAAAACTATTGATAGAAGCGACATGCTTTGACGGTTTTGGCATTATTTTGTAGGTAATGAACTAGCTGACTTAAAAATAGCGAGATTTTCAATAGTCTTCGCATACTCCGTCATAATGGTCGATATTATCAAGGAAAACGTGAATTTTTAAGACTTCTCCTCTGTCGCAGCCGGAATTCTAATTGCACATCAATTTTGAATATTCAGTTCGCTAGAGTATCTCAAAAGCTACAAAACGACATATAACACATCCCTATAATTCGTCTATAATTTTAGTTGTTTTTAATAAAACTGCTACACTAATCAACTAATCACTAATAATATATTAGTAATAACTTTATGCAACGGGACCTTACTGTTTAATGTTTCAGTATGGGCAGGTGCAAACACAGCAGGGGACCCAAGCGTTAAATGTTTAACATGGGCAGGTGCAATCACAGCAGTTCGCCTCAATGTTAGTTTTTGCAGTGTGTTGTTCGTTATTCCAAATGTTGTAGTGTGTTGCTTTTTCTTCTACTTGATGCTATTATACACTTGTCATTTTATTGTAGCTATTATGGATCTTGTTTACGATAACTTGGTGCTATTTTGTAATGACATGAAAGCGGAACCGATATTGGATTACCTTGTGGAAGTGGGACTATTTACTACAAACGTTGCAGATAAGCTCAGGATTCGTTCTCCCCCTCATGACAGAAATCTTGACGTGATTACAGCTCTGAATCGCCATGGTCCCAATGCCTCAATTCTACTTAGAGAAGCATTACGAACAGCAGGACAGAACCACCTTAAATGGGGGTTCTGGTGCAGTGGTGCAAGTGGCGCTGGTGGCGCTTCCTCACCCATTAATATACTACACTATTTAAGTTAATTAAAAATTTGTGGCAACTTAGACTTCTTTCCAACATCATCACTTCCATCAAGCCACCAAAATTATTGTTAAAATGTCATAAAGTTAAACTAACTAATTAAACTATAATAAACTTAAAAACACATAAACTTACTACGGAAGCGTTGAAGCCACCTCCTTGGTGAAAAGAAAAACACTTAATGAACAAGAAATTACTTTAAAATAAAAGAAAAAGAAAATAGGGCACTGCCCTAATTAATTTTTTGAAAATGATTTTACTTGTTAAACTTTACGTAGGGGGTCTTATCAATAAACAAGTTCCAACCCCCTCCACTGGAGATTCTACACACTCATTAATTTAGTTTTTATACACACAAACATAAAATTTTTCAACCCACTTTCAAAAGTTTGCTCTGAATCGCTGTCCCACCACCCTAAATACTTACCCCCAATATTCAGTATAAAAAGAACGGTTTTCTTCAACCGAAGCAATATTTTCCAATCTGTAGCGTCATCATCAACACCACCACCATCATCAACATCATCAGAATCATCATCAGTTGAATTTGGAAAGTTGTTACGTGAATATCTGATTTCAATATCAAATACAAATTTACAGCTGCACTTAAGACTTGCCTAGCGATGCTGAGTCTGGCATCGAGCTGTTAACATTTAGATTTCCAACTAATGTATCTTTTAAACTTAGTACTGTAGCTGCCTTGAACTGTGTAAAATTGATAATAAACATTATTGCTTATGACACGTTTGTATTTCAGATAACACGTCTGAACGTCTGAGATCATAACCTGAAGATTATTGGAGAAGATCTTTCAACTCAAGGAACACCAATTTTGGTAAGTGGTGTATAGTAAATATTCTCCAAATTAGGTCCCTAGATCTTAGGTTCAAGCCCTACCCAACTACTAGGAATATTTATTTTCTTTATTATATACAATCGCATGAAACATACAATACAAGCATGAAATATTAAATATGAGATAACAGCTCCACCAATTTTTT
>JASAND010012702.1:0-37917 GCA_030248195.1 Trissonchulus latispiculum
TTTTGGTATTTATTAGTTTTCGTACGTAAAACTAATAAGGAATCGTAACGTGGAGGAAAAAGAGAAAAAATACGAAAAACCCCATTTTAGTTTAAATATAAATCGTAAAAGAAGAATAACAAAAGTAATAAAAATCGTATAAGTATACAAAAATGTATAAATATACTAAGGAGAAAACCCCAATTTTAGACTGAAAAGAGAAAAAAACCCGAAAATTTGAAAAATAACATAGATAGAAGTAATCATACGTAGGGTCCTACAATTTTTGACCTTAGAAACATTTATACGAAAGTTAGACACATATACGTACATTTATACCGCAAACAAACACACAAACAATCATACAAGCAAAGGACCCTACTTACGTATTTATTTACTGACGCGTCAGATTAATTAAAGTGAGTGGTGTAGTTCTCATATTAATAATGTACAAAGAGGAGGAGGGAAGGGACAATTAGATTAGGGGGAAAGGGACGGGTGAGTATACCATGTCGGGCAAGGCGAAGGGTCTAACACTCCAGACCCTTTTTGAGTTACCACGTAGCGTAACCCTAATAATAAAAAATATGGGGGAGTAGGGTCCTGACCAGCAGGACCCCAGAGTTATCCTACATAACTCTAAAAACAGTTTACAAACTTACCAAAATAAATCATTACGGGTTTTTCGTTTAGCGGTTTCTGGGCATGGGATTCGTAGATCATGGGGATAACGCATTAATAGGCTTGGCCAAGGGTGTCGTTTCGAGGGTAGCAAACAACAAGATCCTTGCTGTTGCTGGTATTGGCCTGCCATGTGCTCAGGCACCACGCGGGCCAAAAGTGCCCGAGATTATCGGGGTTTGGGGTAAGGTTACCGGAAATGACACTGTTCGTTACGGTAATACTAAATTTATCGGCCAGTGCCCGTAACTCGTCTGGGGTAAGGGAGGGATGTCTGCCACATAGGGGTAGAAATGGAATGGGACTTGGGGACTACGGACCAATCATATTTTTGCATAAGGTCATAACCAATAATAAAATCTTGGTACAGACCTGGGCAACATGGAAGGGAAATAAATATTTGTGCCCGTTGCACAAAAAAGGGTATCTCGCATTTCCCCATTATGTCAAGGGACGTATTTTCCGCAGCTGTGGAGGAATTTGAAGCCGCAGAGGTATGAAGGGCAAGGGAGAGGGTACTGGAGGCATTTACATAGTCGTGAGTGTCTTGGATATGTAGCAGACATTCGCAGTGACTGACTCAAGAGGGCTAGGCCTTCACACCAAAAATACTACTCAGCAGGTGGGGGGCTTTTTTGGGAGGGCAGACGAGTACACTGGGACACGTAAAAAAGGGGCAGTGTCAGTGAGGATTGCTTGACGAGGCCACTGACGGGACCTGTCTTGTTCATGGTCAGGAGATCTTTGTTCTCAGCGTCCTCGGCTTCGAAGATTGATTTCGGTCATTCAGGTTACTGAATTGAGTGAGGTTGGGTTGGGGTCCCTAGGGTCCTCAGCCTCCGAACCTGCCGAGCGAAGGCATTTTGGGTAGGGAAGGTAGTAGGAATGACCGCTGGGGTTGGCAGCTGAGGCTCATTGATAACAGCAGGGGTGGGACTTTCTGTTTGATGGGCCGGCTCTCCCAAGAGAGCAGTGGGCTTGGCTGGGTCTCAGGGGTCCTCAACCTCTAAAACCTGAGTTGACATTTTGGGGCGAGGTATAGGGATAGCCGCTGGGATTGGCGGCTGGGGCTCATTGGCAGTAATAGGAATTAGGTTTCGGGTGGCAAGGTTAGTTCTCCCATAGATTGGGATCGCCGACGCAAAGGTGGGGTCGAGGGGAGTCGTTTGGGTTTGGGCAAAGAGTCGCTTCTGTGGACTCCCGTGGGGTTGGGCAGAGTTGACTGACATGTCCAGTCTCTCCAGCGCACTGACGAATTCGGCCCAGAAGGTTCAACAGCAGGCTGAATCTTCGAATCTTGGGCGGGTAAGGTCTAAGGCTGAGGACAGTCCCCAGAGCTCAACAGCTTTAGGGAGTTTTGGGCACAGATTCCTGCTGATGATCCTCCACCTGGGCCATTGCGACTCCTCGGGGATCCTGGAACATGTCGCCCAATTCAAGTGCACGGAGCCCACTGGTCGGAGCCAAAGGGATCAGCGGCAACAGGGGAGGAGGTGTGGTCGTGACGAGCACGTTCTGAATGTCGGAAACTATTTTCCAAGAGCAGTTTCCTGCTCCGCATGGGTAGGAGTTTCCGGGGGCAATGTAAGGGTGGATGCCGTGGTAGGGGTAGCCGTAGTGGGACCATCCTGGTGAGTGGTTCGGGGAGGTGTTGCTGGCCCTCGCCAGTCAGCAACATCTCCCCAGGGCTTAGAATAAACTTAGGGGTGGATGTGTACGTACTTTGTTAAATGTACGTACATGGTTTGTACGGGGTAAAATTTTGGGCGTCAACAGTGGATCAATTAGGAGGGGATAGGTACTTGGATCTTGTTGGACGCTACGGGCTTCCCGGGTAGCATCCGCGAGGGGGAGTCCACTGCTGACGATTAAACCTTTCGCAACCTCGCAACACCAAGTTTTTCCTTGCTGGCTGGGGGCTACACTCCGGGTGGGTGGGTAGGCAAGTCCGTGGCCTCCACTGACAAGTTCGTGCGTGCGTTTGGGCTCCAAAAAATGAAAGGCGACGTTTGACAGGGTAGGGGGGTTCGACCTCGTGGTCAAACAGGCTGGGGGGTTTCGTAGATTGGGAGGAGGCTGGGGGATGGGGTATACTCCGTTAAACAAGAGGACACTGAGACCGTGGGGGACTGGTGTGACTCCGGGTGATGGCCACTTGGTGAGAAATAGGGTAAGGGTTCGGGCTCCTCTGAGCTCCGATTGGCCGTCCGAGGGTTATCAGTCACTTCGTACGCGGGCGCCATATTAACTAGGTAGGGGTCAGACCGGGGGTGCACGTCGGGGCTTACTGACGGCGCCCCAGGTTGGCGTTTCCCTGGTTCTGGAAAAGGCCATCGGAAGTGGGTTGATGACTAACTTGAGGACTGGGTTGGGGTTGGAGGTCACTCAAGTCACCTCCTTGTTGGCAAACGGGGGTCCGCGCTTGGGGTTGGGGGCTGGCCATCACCTTCGGACTCGCCAACATACGTAGGAATCCGGGGTGGTTGGGCCCCAGGTTGTCGACTGCGCGTATACGGGTGGGGCAGTATTGCCACCCGTGCCCCTCTTGGGTGCACCAGAAGCACAACCTGGGCCCATGAGTTCTGGAGTTGTGGTTACGAGGGTAAGAATTGGAATTATTTCGAATTCCATATGGGCGGGGTTTGATCTGATCATGGGGGCCTTGGGATGGTTTCGTTCCACTAGAGGCCATAATGGATTTGGCATGGCGTTTCGTGGACGGGCAGGTTTGCACTACCAGGGCTTCCCTAGTAGGCAAATGGGGTTTAGGGTATCCGGGGGTGTGGGGGGAATAATCATAAGAATACTCCAATGGGGTTTGATGGGGAGGGGGAGCCCATCCACGACACGCCGGGGCTTTGGGACAAAAACCCAGAGCGGGTTTTTTCTTGGGTTGGGGCTTTCCGGACAGATGTTCCAGGGGAGTGGGGTTGGGGGGTGGGGCTTCTTCGCTCGGGTCAGAACCGTCCAAGTGAACCGTGAGGTCATGACGGGAGGGGCTTCCCCTACCTCCGTCCTGGGGGTAGTCCGACGAGGGGTGTAGATCGTCCTCGGGACTCAATCCTGACCCGAGGCGGATGTGGACGGAAGATCCGTGCTGCCCAGAACTTCCGACCACGGCCCCAAGGTCAGGAGGGGGTAGGTCAGGAGATCGGTCATGACGGGAGGGGCTTCCCCTACCTCCGCCCTGGGGGTAGTCCGACGAGGGGTGTAGATCGTCCTCGGGACTCAGTCCTGACCCGAGGCGGATGTGGACGGAAGATCCGTGCTGCCCAGAACTTCCGACCACGGCCCCCAGGTCAGGAGGGGGTAGGTCAGGAGATCGGTCCACTCTGGGTTTGCTGTCAAAGGGGTCGTCTTCAGGGGGGCAATGATCCATTACAAACACGACACAAAAAAAACACAACTCACCAAATTAGTTATATACGTATATCCTATTTTTGGGCAGGACCGGGGGGCGATGGGGATTTTCAGGGTAGGATATACGTATATAACTCAAAATCGGGGTTCTCCGGCCAGGGACGCGAAACTCCAACTGTACGTACGTATTCCGGGACCAAGAATCGGGGGGTTGGGTCGAATCTTCAATTCGACCTGAAATTGTTGGGATCTCGTCCGGGGAGTAGCAGCAATCCACCAGTTAGGAATTCAATCGTCCAACGGTACAGGGTTAGATTCCTGGCCGAGCCCCGGAGTCCAACGGAAAAATTTTTCCAAAATTTGTATTTCCCTCCCAAAAAATTTTCTGGGTGAGGGGGGACTGATTGGGGTAAATTTAGGGCGGGCAGGGAGTTGCTGGTATAGTGGGGTTGGATTATCACTTGGCGTGGTCCAGGTGATAATCTAGGGGTAAAGTTGGTCTGCCCAACTATAATAAATAATTTCCAAAAGGATGGGAAAAAAATAACACAGCACTTAAAAATTCACAAAAATAGGCACGATGATAAAATAAACACACCACTCGTCCGCAGAAAGGAAAACGGGACTAATAAAATTCACGGGGGATTGACAGGAAGTCAGGCGTCTGACTGGGACTTTAAGCGATGCGTGGGCGGCGCTTTAAAGGGCCCAAGCAAAGTCAGGCGCCTGATAAGGGCTCAAGCGATGCGGGGGCGGGCCAAAAAAGTTAACACAAAGGTTTGCAATTGGGAATGACGTCAATTGCAGACCTTTGTGAATCCACACGGGGGGAATGGGTATATCAGACCGGCGGATCCAGTCAAGGTAAGTAAAATAGGGAGGGGGGAAAATTATGTAGGGTTCTAAAAAGAATTTTTGGGCTAAGGAGGGGGCTAGAAAAATTAATTTAGGGGAGGGGGAAAAATAGGAAAAATATTTCAGGGGGGAAAAATAAAAAGGGGAGAGCCTAGAGCTGGCAGCCTAATGTAAAATAGGCTGACAATAATAAGAAAAAATTGGGGGGGAGTCTAACAAAAAAAATTTTTTTGACTAGGGGGGGGGGTAAGAAAATTAATTTAGGGGAGGGGAAAAATCAAGAAAAATATTTTGGGAAAAAGAGAGCCTAGGCCTGGCAGCCTAATGTAAAATATGAGGGAGCTAGGGATTTTAACCGTCGAGCTCAAGCCCCAATTTTACAAGTGGAACCGTGCGCAAGGACGCTGACCTGTGACTGCGGGTGGAGATATTTAGTCCAGGCGGCTCTCTACCACCGACTTGCCTCGCCAAGGGGGATGGGTAATTTTTGGGGGACGCCAACGGGGCGCCTAACAAAATTGGGGGGAACACACACACAAAAATAGTCTCAGATACAAGTCAACTCCGGGCTAATCCCAGAGCTCTACCTAGCTAAGAAAAGAGGTCAAACTAATTAAAGCTTAGTAAAATTAATTAATTAAAGTAAATAACAGACAACTGGCAGGTTTACTGGGACGGCACAGGGCAAGGATATGACAAGGAAGTCCGTCCGGCGGTATCCAGACAAGACAAGCAAATTACAGCGGGCTACCCGCACAATAACAGGAAAAGGGGCACAAAGGGGGACACAAACAAAGGAAAGGGGACCAGCAACAAATTGGACTGCACGAGGATGCAATAAAATAGGGGGAGGGAAGTTAGCTAGTAAAGATAAACCCGGGGGGACGGGGGCAACCCCGCAATACAGGAAGGGGAAGGGAAGGGGAGAGTTAGGAGTTAGACGAAAATGGATTAACAAGGGTGAATTTAGGTTAATTTTTAGAAGAGACAGGAAATAAAAAGAACTTACGCTTTAGGTGTAGAAGTGCTATGGGTGGGGGCCCCCAACTCTCGGAACCGACCGCTCAGTAACTTGAGAACTCCCAACCGACGAAAAGGTGATGTAATCATTCAAGGAGAATTTTGTCATGCGTTGGGAACGAGAGGGTCTATCTTCGCTAAGCCAACAAGGATTGGAAATACGTGCAATGTTAAGTTTACGCTCAAAAATAGGTGGTTTTAAATAATTTTCAAGACGTGAGCATAAAGTTAGCACTGCACAGTATTTTAGGGGGGATTTTACATACAAAGTAGTACAGAATTATCGGGCTTCCCAACAATCATAATACCACAATATTTATGGGGAATTTGGGGGATTTTGGGGGAGTTTTAGGAAAAACAGCGAAAGTGGGAATTAGGAAAGGACTTGGAAGGGGGTGATAACGGGGACGTTATTACCCACATTACAACAGTAGGTGTAACCATGCTCAAGTATTGCATGTGTTTTTTGCATTTTCCATTTTTGCATTTTTGCAACATAGTCTGTCAATTTAGCACGGGTGGATTAAACTAAATTGGAACAACTGAGAGTAGGCATATATACAACAATACCTCCGATGGGTTATCGTCCAAAAATGTCGTGTTTATTAGATTTACCAAATTTGCTTGTTGATTTTGCCATTATGTTTGAGATGATTATCAAACTTCAAGCGTCATCAAGCATTTTTTGCAACGCCTCCAAGACGGGAAATGTTCAAAACGTCTGCTAATGAGTACTGTTTATTTTGTCATCTTTCTTCTTTTGATTACAAACCTTACTGTTACAAACTATTCCGTGAACTAATTATCCCCAAATTTTGGTTGTCTTTTCTTCTTGCTTAATTTGTCTAATGATTTATAAAATAAATTAGACGGTTTCTGTCGTTATTTTGTGATTTCGTTTCGTAGCTGATTCCATATTATCTACCGCTCGAGCTGTCTTGATGCATTCATTGTACATTGTACCTTGAGTAAAACGCTCTACCACTGAGCCACATTTCCAGTGTTTCAAATTGTACCAAGAATTAATATTTTCCTTGCAAACAAAAAACGTAAATTATTTAAACGCCAATGTTTGGGACAGGTCACATAACCATGTGCCTAGGGTACAAGACTTTGGCTATTTCCGTTCAGTTAAAAGCTACGCAACACTTATTGTGGGAAGCCCGAGGTCCCATACTTTATGAGAAGAAAATGAACCAATTTGTCTCCTATTTTGCTGGAAAGTGTTTGAAGACATTTCCAACAGGAGGTCGTAGAACACGAATCTGGAGTCCATTCTTTGATTAAGCTTTATTGTTCGCTCAGTACACAAGCTTACATCTCAAGTTTAAATCTTTAGCTTATACTGAGCTAACGAAAAGCTGAACCGAAAAAGGAATTTCAGATTCGTATTCTACGAACCCGAAACCCCTATATATAACTTTTCGGCAAAATTGGAGATAAGAATTTTTCGTTTTCCTTCGGTCCTCCTTAGAAATGGATAAATCAAATTTCGCGAAATCGGAAAATATTTCAATTCAGCGTGGCCGAAAACATTCAGTCGAGTTGAAACTTGCTATGGGAATGTCAAGTTATAAAATTCTTAGCATGGATGGTAATTTTGGAAAAAACCGAAATTGATTAGGAGCTCTTCAGTTGAGACACAATCATGATTAGGACGGCTGTATTAGAAAAATAGAGTCCTCTCTGACATGCAATTGTTGACAAGTTCCTGACTCTCGTGGCTTCTTGCTCCCGCAGATATTATAAATCAAAATAGATGTCCCATTTCACAAGACACTTCATCACAGTCTACAAACTAAATTAATCAGGGCAGGTTTTGTGATTGTAGATTGTCTAATTTGGCACTTGAGACGTTCCAGGACACGATATACCCACGCCCTGTTCCGATGTCAAATCTGGAACAGCAAGCAATCAGCCTCTGCAGTTTTAGGCGCCTGATGCTTCATTTAGATAAGTAGCGCAACCATAGTTCGACCAGACCGTGTCAGCAGACTACCCGCCGGGCAGCGGTTGATCTGGGGATCCTATGCATTTGCGGTCGCAGTTAGGAGATAGGACTGTGAAACGAGACAGCAGAATGCAAGATAATTCTTCTTATATCTGATAAGATAAAACACTTTTTCACCATAAACTGAAATGCGTAATATAAAAAGTAAGCAGAGGGCAGGGCGGCCTTCACAAGACACAGTCTCGTTTAGTTAAGCTTTTAGTTTGCCCTGCTCTCCTGAATTAACTTTAATTGCTTCATCAATTTTAGACATTTGGGCGTTTTGCTTTTGGGCCCTGATTCATTGTTCAAGGACTTTGTAGCACGGTTTTGCATTCACAGTAGTGTAAATTCATCTCGCACTCGGAGCGTTCAGCACGATGAACGTACATAACTGTGAATGCACTAAAATCGTGCTATAAAGAATAGGAGTATTCGCTACTTATAGTTGGTTATGCTTCTGAATTCTCCATAGTCTGAAATGGATGCGAATTATGGCGGTTATGCGATTGCATATTCTACAGCTCTGGGGTTTGCCTCACTAACTGGAATATGTGGAAATATTTTGGTAAGTGCATCTCTTATTTGCAAGTTTGCCCTATGAGACACGTATCTCACCTATGTATTATCACACATATCAGTAAGTTGCTTATGTTCCTACATATTTCATGTCGAACTTCTTACACTATCCTTCTTTCCTAGCAGATCAATGATCTCTATCCGATTTGTCACTTTTTTACAGCCACCTCACCCCTGTCGGTGCTCCGGTCAGGAGCAGACATGTGCAGGAGGGGGAATTTGGGGGGGGGGGGGTGAAAGGCGGCCGAAGGCCGCCGAAAACCCGGTTTTTCCGGTTTTTTACCGGAAAAATCCGGAATCTCGGGGGAGGGGGGGTGAGGGACCCCTCCGGGGGGGTGAGCTCAGGTCTAGGGGGGAAACCCCCCCCAGCACACGTAAGGTTAGGAGTAGTGCCAGATTAGAACGTAAGCATTTCTGAAGGAAGAGGATGTTGACACTGAATAATTGTCATAACAATTACCCGAGGTGTTCTACAAGGCTATCAGTACGTCCACTACGTCCACCATAATGGAGGTCCTGTGGTAGCTCCACCAGACAGGCGGCCACCTCTTGACAATCTCGGTAAGGAGAGCCTAGGAGGGATTTAAGAAATAGGGTGCTAGAGCTTCTTTTTTGTTCAAGCTCTAGACTTGACATGATCCTCCACTTGTAGCGCAGTAAGAAACCACAGCGCTACAGGAGGTTCAATTTGTCACTTAACATTTATTGCCTGCCCTTCAGTTCAAAATAAACTGTGATAGGTTTTATTTTCATAAATTAAAGTTTGAACAATTCCTATATTCCAATATTCCTATAATTTGTACAACAGTCTTAGGAGAGCACCCCACCCCCAGTGTTTTGCCATATCTTAAGAGGTCTGCTTCAAAACTGGCTCTTGTACTCTGCCTGGGTGGATCTTGTTCGGATTCGGAAATTCGGACATTCGTCTGATCCTCTAGGGACATGTGTTCTCCGTCTCGGTTTTAATTGTTTCTGCTCCTGCCTGCGGAAGAGGGCCCTCAAGGCAAGGAACATCCCAGTCAGTCACTGTCTTTTATCTTGGGGATGTGGGCATGTCTTGAACAGATCTGTTGATCTTCTCTTCTCCCGACACCACTTCTGATCCCTTTGTTCCGATTACTTTCCCATCTATTTCAAAACCGTATTTCTGAAACAATACCTCTGGTCCTGGAATAAACGGATTCCGATCGGCATCAGTCCTTTCGACTTCAGTTGCTGGCGATACTAAATTGTCAAACATAACAGATTAGTTGCGAGCCCAAAACTTTTCGGGAGGGACAATCCAGCTTCATTCTATGTAGTACGGTGAGCCATGAGAAATTGTGACTGCAAAATAGACTACAGATTAGCCTGGAAATTAGATTAGCAAATTATGACTTGGCTACGACTTTGATCCAAAGGCTTTTTTGAAGGTTTTTGGGAACCGTGCGTTTACTGCTCCATTAGATTCCATATGGCGAACTGGTGTCAGGATGACTATTCCCTTACAGAAATCTGTGAAGTAATTTCCTATGAAAGAAGAACCATTGTCGCTAACCAAAATTTGGAGTACTCCGCAACGTTGTGGAAATTTCCTTGTTTGCAAGTTTGAACTTCTGAACGAATATGCAAATTAGAAATTCGGCATTTTCGTAATATGCAAATTAGTTTTGACAGTATTTAAGGGAGGGAATATTCGTCATTTTCGGGTCACTTTCCATTGACTCCAAGAGGCATTCAAATTGGAAGAAATTGCACGGAGGAGGCCGCCAATGTTAGAGGTTGGTTATAGGGGGATGGGGAAATTATATTGTACACGGTCATTTTTGTAATTTACTTGTATCAAATTATGTTGTCTTTGAAATAAATTCAGTTTGGTTTGACTTTCACTGTTAACTACGAACTTAGCAATCTCTCATCTCTTTTTCTTTTTACCAAATTTCCATAAAACTGGCGACCGTGTACATATGAGTCGATTTTGAAGTTTTAAAATTTCAAAGGGTTTTGACCAACCTCTAACCTTGGGTGCCTGGCTTGACCAGTTGACCCAGCTTCAGATTCAAATTTTTTTATGATTTTCCACTTCAAAAGAGGGGGTAATTCCTCATCTCACTTTTGCTATCAAAATTTAAAAATTGATCTTTAAATTTTTTGAACTTTTAAAAATTTTCTGCACGTTTCACTTTACCTATCTTTAATTTTCGGTTATTTTTAGCAGTGTTTCAGGAATCTATTGGCAACATGGGATCTGCTGGATCAGTCGGTGGGATTCTGGCCATGGTCGGAAGGTCCTTGGATTTCTGTTCGGCCGAAGACGTCTTTGGGGCTTCTACCGTGGCTTGGGTGTCACCGCCTGTTCCGGCAAGATCCCATGGAATCAGGTCGTAAAGTTTTTTTAGTTAATGTTTCTGCATTCGACTTGAAATTAAATTTATTATTTGAATTTTTATTATTTGAAGAGTCACCTAATTTTCTTTTGATAGGGAAGCTGTCAGTAATCCTTGACCCAGGATCAGGATTCCTGGGGTTCGGATTTCTGCCTGTTTCCCTCCCCAAATTCATGAGTTTGGAAATTAGTCTGTAGTATTCAGAGAGCTTTTGTTTATTGTATTTGAAAATTATGTCAGTCCGTACACTCATATTTGTTCTTTGTTCTAGTTCCCCTCTCACCGCCCGTCCCGGCAGGCCTGTGCCACCCCTTGTGAGCGCCAGAGTGGAATGCTTGGATTGACCGACGGAACCCGGACGTTTTGGTTCTTGGTTTGGGAGAGCTCGTCTGGGCTCTGGATTGGTCGGGTGCTTGTCCCCGGGTGCTATCACGCTTCCGGAGGGTTCTAGCCCTTTGGCGGGCGGCCCTCCGGGGGCACAGGTGGGACCTCATCTGGTGTGATTTGACCGGTTTCTTCTGTTCCGGTACTTGGGCGAAGGCCAGTTGTGGCGCCCTGGAACTCTTATATTGGATGGGTTGTGTGCCTATTTGGCAAGAAGCTGGTCTCTGGTTGGTGACGTGGGGTGGACCCGTGTGTCCTTGTGGAAACGGGTGTGTTGTCGGGTGGCGCATTTTGCTGGTAACAAACCGCCTTTCCCCGGCACAGGTCTGTCCTTCCCATTCTCCCCATTTGTTCTTCGTTTTGTTCTTATTTGTGTATTTTGTGTGCCGATATTTTTAATAGTGGTGGGGGGAATTGATGTCTGATTTTGGGTTATGTGTGGGTGGAGGGAGCCGTGGGTCAAAGTTTACTTTTAAATTCTTCTTTTGCTCAGGCAGGAGGTTTCGGATTTTGGGGGTTTCATTGGGGTGGGTGCTCGCTACCTTGGCTAGGCCATTGTACTGCTATTTTTCCTTTTGTTTCTGTTCTGCTACCAGTCTTTTCATTTGGTTTGTCGATTCTAAGCTTGGGGTATTTTGTTGTTGAAAAAACTTCTATCTGAGGTTTGGGAATCTTCGTCGAAGGTTCCGGAATATTGTTCTGAAGTTCAAGATGTCTTACTGTTGTTCAAAAACTTCAGCCTCTCTTTTGTCAGGGTGCTTCCTCGCTGCGGTCATCATTTTCTGTGCTGTGTATATATTGTGTTTTGTGTGTATTTTTGCTTTATCCAGGCAGGTGACCGGTAGTGGGCCCGTGTGTGTTGTTGTGGCGCCTAGCCTGTGTCAGTCTCTAGGGAGGTTCTCTAGTGTAGTTTTATGGTTTTGTCAAAATTTCTCACACGCGTTTTAAAGTACTAGTACGTAAGCTACGTTGGCTAATCCAAATTTTATTCTACTAATTCTGTAGACCGCGGCGGGGGCGCGCGCTTTCAAAAGAGGGGGTATTTTGTGGAAATTTCCTTGTTTGCAAGTTTGAACTTCGGAACGAATATGCAAATTAGAAATTCGGCATTTTCGTAATATGCAAATTAGTTTTGACAGTATTTAAGGGAGGGAATTTTCGTCATTTTCGGTCACTTTCGATTGAAGAACCCAAATTCATCTCCAAAACTGCAGAAGAAGCCGATGATCTGGAACCTAAGTTAGAGGTTGGTCAATAGGGAAGTAATGGTATTTTTTGCTTTAACTTAAATTGTAATTGTACACGGTCAAATATTGTAGTTTTGTATTAAATTATGCTGTGCTTGAAATAAAATTAGTTTTGTCTGAATTTATTTTTAAACTTCAAAATCACACACTCACACGAACTTAGCAATCTCTCTTTACTTCTTTAACCTAAATTCCATAACGTGCAAAGATTTGAGTCAAAGCTACTGTAGTAGTTTGATTTTGTGTCCGACACCCTAGCCACCTCTGCCCACCGAGTGGCTGTACACCGCGACCACCGCCAAATGTTTTGTGAAATGGTCCCACAAGTGATGCACATCCATGATCTATTTCACTTGCCGATTTTAGACGAATTTTCTTTTCGGCATACCGTTGTCGAATGCTGTAGTTACGCGCTGCAGCAAATGACAAAATCAATGACATTGGGAAATCAGTTGGCTTTTGACCCGAAAAATTTTCATTCATCTCTTTATCATTGGAATGTTGACGATTGAAAAATTGGTCCAAGAACAAAGTTAAACAGTTCTACGAGCTCTTTTACTGAATATTGCTTTGGCTAATTTCAAGCAACTCAATGAGTCTCATTTTGCAAAATCAAAATTTTTATTTTTTCACACAACGGCCTCGTGATTGTTTCTAATGTGCACAGAAACACCGAGGTAGTGTAGGTAGTCAACAATTTCAGAACGTGTTGGATAATTTTTACCAAACAATCATACATATGCTTGGGAGTTGGGGTTTCCACCTTCCCCAGACCAAGACCCCACCCTTCGAGAGGGATCCCTCAACCCGGTTATTTCCGGTTTTTTTAGGTTTTTTGGCCAAGACATTCAGACATCCAATTCAAGTGACTTCAATCATTTTGTGGGACTGTTTTAGACAGTACTATCCTTGACAATCATCAAAGCGAACAGAGTTCGGAGGAACGTGTATGTGGTGAATCTTGCAGTGGCCGATCTTCTGGTCAATGGGGTGGTCATGCCCTCCAGCATCGCAGGTAGGATGTACAATACACCCTTTATCCAGGATGGAATGGATCCAGCTCAAAAAACTCAATTCCTTTAGTTATTTCCAGTAATCTACCTTATATTCTGCGCACTTGCGAGTGAAAAAAGTAGAGTTAAGAATTTTTAACTTGTTTAACCCTGCTAGCCAACTAAAATGAACTGCTTAATTCCTTTAATCCTGCGCGCGAAAAGGAGTTAGTTTTAACTCTTTTAACTCGCTTTTAATCGCTGCGCGAAAAGGCTCTTAGTGTTTATCTCTATGCCGCGTTGACAGCAAAAAATTAAATTTTTTGCCTTTAAGCAACATCTTATTTCCTGTCCAGCGAGGACGTTCAGAATGTAATGCTTAAACATATTAAACAAAATCAACCGCTAATTAGCACAATCGGAGTGTGTGTGGACACTTGAACCTATTTGGAAGACCTTGAAAGACTATTTGGAAGTGTTTTACAGGATTTGTGATTTCCTGCAATTCGAAAAATCTCATAACCCTAAGCGAATTGTTTTTTATTCCAGGATCCATTATTGGAAGACAGTATTTTGAAGATCACTCCGATTTATGTACCTTTCTTGCCAGTATTTGCGCGCCGGGATGTCTGGCTTCAATGTACAGCATCTGCTCAATTGCTGGAAGCAGGTATCGATACAAAAACTTGCAGCGGTGACTGGGGGGATTTCCCTGAACTATAGCGACGACCGGGTGGACGAGTGACAGCTTCGATGTCTCGTTAGAGGTTTTTTGGCAGCCCAATTGCTAATTTTTGCATGTTTTGTAGTTCGAGCAGTACTTGTCTGTTTATTAGTATTTGTGGTTGTGGTTGTTGTTGAATTGGCACAATGGGAAGTCAACACACACTGACTTTACTGAGAAAGCGAGCGGTTTATATAGCAACAAAAACGGCAACAATAACAATTATGCAAATGAGTTTATGCAAATTAGTTCAGCTTCAGACACTTCTCTGTCTGAGCTTCACGTGCTTGGCAGGCAAGACACAACATCCTCCTCTTCTTTAATGAGCGAAGCGTCCAAGATCAGGCAAATCCGGCTTGACATCGATCTGGATGGCGTCGCTGTCGAACAGGACGGCCTTCCTGGGCATCGGCTGGATTTTCTACCGGATTGGCAGCTGGCTCCGCTTCATGGACGTGGGCATCGGGATAGGTGACGACTGGATCTTCCACCGGACGACCAAACGTGGGCCGAACAGTTTTTGTCAAGTTTCGGCAATTCCACGTCTTCCCATTTTCCAACCGGAACGTGAATGGACCAATCTTCTTCTGGATTCGGATTGGATCAGACCATCGTGAATGTCCTTTGGCGACTTGCGGCAGGCGATACCTCACATAGTCGCCGACCTGGAGTAGAGACGATTTGGTTGGAACATCATCGTTTTCCAACCGGATTGGTTATGATTCCAATGGCGATGTCAGCTTTGTCCTCATGGCACGTGGCGTGCCATAAAGCTTTTCAAATGGTGACACTCCCGTGGCAGCATGAGGAGTGCTTCTGTAGGCTACCAAGATTTCCCGCAGAGCCTTCTTCCAGTCTCGACCTTCAATGTGAGCACTCTGCAATCCTTCCTTGAGAACCCGGTTGAATCGTACAACCATTCCGTTGGCTCTCGGATTGTAGACAGCAGTTAGGTTGTGCTTGATCCCATGGGCGGCCAAATATTCCTTGAATTCTTGGGAAATGAACTGTGGTCCGTTGTCAGGCACCATCTCTCTCGGGTATCCATGGCGGGAGAATACGGATTCCAGGAAACTGATCACTTTGGCGCTGGTGGGATGATCACACGTTGCGGCTTCTGGCCACTTAGTTGTGTAATCTTGCAGAACCATGAGGAATCTGTCTCTTGGAGGTGCAGTCGCATAAGGTCCTGCGAAATTCAAGGCGAGTTTGTACCACGGTTTCCCTGGAATAGGCACTGGCTAAACAGGAGGTTGATTCACAACGGCAGTTTTGTCCGAGGCCTGGCATGGCATGCATCGGTTGATGAACTCTTCGACATCGCGTTGCATCCCTGGCCACCAGTACTGACTTCGGATTCGTTGCTTCGATCGAACGATTCCAGAGTGTCCCTCATGGGCGAGAGCCAGGACTCGTTCCCGAAGCTTGGCAGGAACCACTGCAGAATCTCCTCGTAATAGGCAGCAATTGCAGACTGACCGTTCCTTCCGTACAATGTGATATGGACGGAGTTGTAGACTGACAGCGGATCTGGACGGCCACCGGTTCTGAATGTATTCAGATACCTGTGAGAGCAAGGAATCTTTCGCGGTTGCAGAAGACAGCACAGCAACCGTTAGAGCTGGATTCTGATAAATGGCAGCCACGAAATGATCTGTCCAAGAATCTTCCATTGACTGTTCCTTGGAATCAATTGGCAGGCGAGACAAGGCATCGGCCACTGTGTTCTGTTCACCTCGCCGGTATTCCACGGTGTAGTCAAATTCTGCGAGGCGCAGATACCATCTGGCAATTCGCATGGGCTTATGCCCTTTTGTACCCATGGAACTGTTGAACAGACTGACTAGAGCCCGTTGATCTGTCCTGATGATGAACTTCGTTCCCCAGAGATATCGTTTCCATCGATCAACTGACCAAACCACCGCCAATCCTTCTTTCTCCATGACGGAGCAGCGGCGTTCGGCTGAGCTGAGAGAGCGGGAAGCGTGAGCCAGAGTGACTTCTTCCCCATTTGGTCGGATCTGTGACAGAGTTCCACCAATTCCAACATCAGACGCTTCTGTGGTCACGATGAGAGGTTGACCTTTTTGAAAGGTTCCTCTGGCAGGAGCAGAAGTGAGCAGCTTCTTCGCAGAGATGAAGGCTTTTTCCATCTCTGGAGTCCAGACCACCTTCGTTGGCTTATCACGGATGGCTTTCCTGAGAGGCTCCACCAGCGTAGCAAGCTGAGGCACGTAGGTGGTGTAGTAACCACACATTCCAAGGAAAGTAGCCATTTCCTTGGGAGTCTGTGGATGAGGCATTCGATCAATGGCTTCTGTGTTGCTCGTGAATGAGCGGATTGAATCGGCGGAAATGCGGTGACCAGAGAAGTTGATTTCGGCCGCATGGAGCACCATCTTCTGCGGCTCGAAAGTTGCACCCCGATCGTTGAATCGCTGAAGACAAGTCTAAATCCTGGCTTCCAATTCTTCATTATTTCTGCCATGGACCAAAACGTCCATCAGTGGCAGAATACCTGGGATTCCGGCCAAGGTGATGGACACAGCTTTCTGAAACACACTTCCAGCCAGGTATAACCCATGGGAAGGCGCCGATACTGGAAAAGGCCCAGCGGCGTCAGAGAGATGACGGGATTCTTCAGCCAATTCGATCTAATGGTAGGCCTGGCGGAAATCGAACTTCGAAAATCGGGTAGAATCTCCAATCTCAGCTTCGATATCTTCTTGAGTTGGCATCGGAAATCGCTCAGAGATTACCACTTTATTCAGTTCTCTGAGGTCGCAGCAGACTCTGACATTCCCATTTGGTTTGAGCACCACGACCATGGGATGGACCCATTCTGAGGATTCGATTCTCTCTATGATGCCATCCGATTCCATCTGACGGAGAGCCTCAATGGCTTTGTCCTGGAGCGCCATTGGAGGTCGTCGAAGTTTGTTGGCAATCGACTTCGCATCTTCCTGAACCCGGATTTTGTGGACAAATCCTTTCAGAGGTCTCAAGTTTCCAGAGAAAAGTTCCGGAATCTGGTCTCTGACTGACTGGGAGGTCAGACGTCGGAGATGATTTCTGTCGGCATCCTGGATCTTCATTCCCAAAGCGTGGAAAAGGTCCAGACCCAGAAGGGAGGTGTCATCCAAATCGACCACCAGGAAGATACCCTTGACAGTCTGGCTACCGTAGGTCACCACTGCCCGGAATTCACCCAAGACCTTGATGGATTTCCTTCAGTAGGCGACGGCAGTTTGGAGGGTTGGTTGGAGATGACCATCCCCGAACATCTTCCTGAAAACCTTCACTGGAAAGATAGATGCCGTACTCCCAGTGTCAACCACCACTTGGACAGGAACCGATTCCCCACCAGGACTGGCAATATGTAGGGTAACCCAGATTGATCTGCATCTGGCCTGACCCCGTTTGCTGGAGACCTGGAGGACCACGGCATCAGCTCCTTCGTCGTCATCTTCCAAGCATCGCACCCGTTGCTTCGGCTTCTGTGGATTGGCTGATTTCTTGCACACCCGTGCAAAGTGATTCTTCTTGCCGCATGAGAAACAGGCCTTGTTGAAGGCAGGGCAACCATTTGTCTTCGGTTTGTGGCCTGTTCCTCCACAGTGTGTGCAGGATTGGCCAGGTTTGCCGGGCTTGGCTGGATTAGATCCAGCCGCGGCAAACCGACCAGGCTTCCCACGTTGAATCTTATTGATGCTTCCGGTCTTCTGATAGGCAGCCTGAGGAGACTGAGAAATGGCCTTGGCATCGTTGATGGCTTGCTCGATGTTTCTGACCATCTCCACGGCGCGTTCCAAGGTGAGGTCCTTCTCCATGAGCAGCCTCTCCCTGGCTCGGGAGTTGCTGGTGGCTCGGACAATGTGATCCCGGAGAAGTTCGCTCTCTAGGATCCTGTAGTTGCACTTGGCGACGAGTCTCTTCAATTCGGCAAACCATTCGTCGAACGGTTCGCTTGGCAGTTGCGAACGTTCGTTGAATTGAAATCTAGCCGCAACTACGTTCTCCTGAGGTTGGAATTGCTGCTCTAAGATGGACATCGCCCGTTCCATGGTGAGGTTGGCACGATCGTCAGGGTTGACCGTCACGTCACGTTGTTGTGGTGTGTGTTGCTGGCAGCTTCCCACGTTAGACAAAAGATCAATGTTGATCAAGGCAGAAAAGTTCAAGGAACTCGCAGAGCCAATTATGTTGTATTGGCACAATGGGAAGTCAACACACACTGACTTTACTGAGAAAGCGAGCGGTTTATGTAGCAACAAAAACGGCAACAATAACAATTATGCAAATGAGTTTATGCAAATTAGTTCAGCTTCAGACACTTCCCTATCTGAGCTTCACGTGCTTGGCAGGCAAGACACAACAGTTGTGTTTATTCTATTCAAACGATGTTGAGTGAGTTTATGTTAATGTAGAGATTCGCAGCTTTTAGTTATAGGAAATGACAAAAGTATAGGGGCTTGTCGAGTGTGACAAGATGGATCCTTATTTCGACATATGATGTATCCCACGACTTGAACAATTGAAATCAAACTATGTGTGTATAGAACACTCATTTGGGTTTTTAAAATATGTAAATGGATATTGGAATTTTAAAATCTGCGCATGTTTAAAGCAGAATGGCCTTATTCCGAGTTTCCCAACTTGAGTATCCTTTGCGAAGTTCACTAGATTTAAATAGCCCCATTGCTATTTCAGGTACTTCTACATTTGTAAATATCCACTGTATCTGCGACTGTTTACACGGCGATTCATTGCACTGTCTATTCTCTGTCTGTGGTGTCTGTGTCTGCTGATGCACCTGCCGAACCACCTCGGCTGGGGGAAGCCGCGATACAGTCGAGGATTCCGACTCTGTACACTCGACATGGAGGTACAATCCTACAGCATATTCTATGGACTCTGTCTCTTTGTGGCTATTGGTATCACATTTGCATTTTATACCAAAATATATTATACTATTAGAAATAGCAGCCAGGCTAAAAGACTTATTGCAGGAGGTGTTGCTACTTCCTCGAAGCAGCAAGTTAACAATTCTGTAGGAAAGGAAAAACAGTTCTTAGTCGAAATCAAGCTGTTGAAAACGTCGTTTAAAATTTTTGTGTTTTATATTATCTCCTGGCTCCCCGCCGCATTCCTTTTTCTTTGGGGTGTGGATGAGCGCATTCCCATCCCAGTTTATCTATTTGGAGCATTTGCCGCTCATGCTAACAGCACCTGGAACTTTTTTGTATACTATCTCGACAACGAAAACTTTAGAAAGACGCTTGGTATGGTTCTGAGGCGTTGCTGTAATATAAAGCAAAATCAAGTAGAAGTTTGCACTACTAATTTAAGCATCCACACAAAGGGATCGAATTTGATACCTTAGCATTTGCGATAATCGGGAATAATTCGAACCCGAGTGATTTTCATTTCCATCTACTTTGACTTTTATCAATGTCAACTTAACCCTTTCCCTCATTTTGTTATATGTTTGTCCAGTGAAAAAATATTGACCCGGTCCTACGCTCGATGTCAGGTTCCTTTTTTCGTTTCAGCTAAGCCTTGGGAAAAGTTCTTAAAATATTGGCTTTTGTGTACTGTGTGGGGACCACGATACAAATTTGGCCTTTTGACGGCCCATTGCACTCAGTTAAGACAAGTCCAATTTGAGTCTACACGTCTGATTGATTCTCTTACCGCTTATCCGCTAACCAACTGAAAGAAAGACAGTACAGCCCTAATTACTAAATGTCACAAGTTTATTAGTTTCAAACAGATATACAAAATTTGAGGAAGGATTCAAGAATATAGAAAATTCACACAAATTCAAACTACGTTTTCAAACAGAACAATATTACAAAATTTGACAAGCACCAAGAATCGCACAAAAATACCGAAAAGGGGGGAAACCCCAAAACCCAAAGAGGGGAATACCCGAACTATCCCCGAATTTCCCTAAGTTAAACAAACCTGGAAGTATGTTGACACGATAATCGCATGGGCTGCTGAAACCGCGATGTGGTGGCGCTAGGCAAGCTAGTCATTGCCGGTAGGCAAACTAAAGTACCGCTAGGCAAACCGCTGGTACCGGAAGGCAAACTCAAGGTGCCGGTAGGCAAATTCTAAAGGACCGCTAGGCAAACCCAGGGTGACGGTAGGCAAGCTAAGCTGAAAACGGACAACTTTTAGTGATCAAGTTTAACAAATTTAAAATAATGTTCATTAAAGTGGAACTAATTAGCAATAACAGCCATCTAAACAAAATTGTCTCTGATGTACTGCCCCAGTGTGACATGTTGTATAATTAAGTCACACATTACGGCACTTAAGGATCCTACAGGAAGAAAACATTACACGATTTTAGTATCATGTTAACTTTTAATCCTTCAAAAATTAATTAAAAAATTTTAAAGCCCTAAATTAAAATTCTAATTCTAAGATACCGCAGTTCAACATTTAAGCATTATTTTCATGTAAAATTTGTCCAGATTCATAATTTTTTGTCGGGAAATTTTTCTGGTGTATATACGCGAAAAAATGACAATTTTTTCACAGCCTATGCTTATGAATCCTCAACTTTGAGGTAAGATTACTGGACAACCGTAGGCTTGCGACTCTAATTTTGAAATCTCGTTAAGATATACTGTTTGGACAATAAAATACGAAATCAGCGAGATCGGAGAAAGTCGAAAAAATGGCCCAAAAATGGCATTCAAAAAGGCCTTAAGTATATATATGGCATTCAAAAATGAGTGAGAAGTGGAATTCTATCTTAGTGTAGTTATTTGTTATGGCTGAGTTTGTTGGTGTTCCCGACATTAGAAATTCTCGCCTTGGATAGGGCTTGTCTACCGGCACTTTTGTTTTGCCTAGCGGTACTCAGAGTTTGCCTAGCGGTACTTTCAGTTTGCCTAGCGCTACTAGTGGTTTGCCTAGCGGCACGGTTTGCGTAGCGGGAAAAGGCCGAAACCACCGACTTACAGGATTTCCCCGACTGAGACTGACTGTAAATTGCGCCTAATTTGAAGAATTTGTAAATTAGCTAACTCCGGCCTTGGACCGTACACACAAGGAGAATTTAGATTGAATTTGCATGAAGTTAGCATCCACTTTGGAATATTTTAGAGTAAGTCAAGGAAATATTCCACACTTTATTGTAGGACTTTATTTTCGGTAAATACAATAGTATCAAGATTATCGTTAAGTTGAGGACGTGACAATTCTAAAGGTACTCCGTTATCCAGTGTAAATACTGAAGCAAAATATTCGTTGAACTTCTCAGCTTTGAATTTATCATCTGTAATAAAATTATCATTGTCAATCATAACAGGCGAATTTGCTTTAAACTTCGACTTCACATATCGCCAAAATCTGGGTCCGCTAGCTGATTCTAAAATTTTCTTTTCTTTAGTACGCACTTCCGATCGTTTTGTACATTTGGCAGCATTTTTCCAATTGTTTTTGTTGCGGAAAGCAGGATTTGAACGAAATATTTTATGCAATTTTAACTGTTTAACATGCAGTTTTCTAGTTCTGGACGACCAAACAGATTTTCTGTTTCTGACGTAATTAAATGGGACAAATTTCTCAATACATTTCCATAATACATCCTTAAACATTAACCATAATTGATCAACAGAATGTTCCACATTAAGTATTTGATCCCAATCCAATCGATTTAAATAATATGTTTCATTAATTTCCAATTTGCTTTACGAAAGTCGTAGTAACCATTGATTGATGGATTATTTGCATTTAAGAAGTTAGTTTTAAACGGACCAAGTACACCGTTAACAAAAAATGATCAGTGGCAGAAAAGGTGGACAACAACAGACATTGTGCAAAAAATCAGTGTCTGACGTAAACATTAAGTCAAGCAAGTTACCTCCATTGTGGGTAGGTTCGCATACACATTGGGTAAACCCATGCTCAATCATGGTTGTACAAAAAATATATTCAGGGGATACTAACGGGGGCACAATATTCCAATCAATTTGAGGATAATTAAAATCACCAGCACCCAATTTTAATCCTGTGACATTCATATATTGGCGAATTTTGTCAACCAAAAATATTGTAGACTGAGCTTTGTTTTTGGAAGGAGAACGATAGACCAAGGCCATTCTTATAGAAATATTACGTGAAATGTACAAATCTCCAAAAATAGCTTCAAAATATTCATTACTAACATTCTCAATACATTGACAATTTACATTGACAATTAAGAAATGACTGACCCTTAATTAAGCTTAGAGCTGTTGAATTTCAGCTTTGAGCTGGTTTGAGCTTTCAAACAACTTAATTTGATGCACGAAACTGCTTCAATCCGCCCTCGGACAGATGAGATTCGATTTCACGAAGACTTCTGAGAAATGCCATTCTCAACTCCACTGATTTGCAAAACAAACTTGACTTTATACAGTTAGAAATTGGCACCTTTCGAGGATTGTAAATAAGATTGGCGTAGAAAGCAATATTTAATATAAGCAAGAGTACATAATAATAAGAGTATGCCACTAGGCAAGCTCTATGTTATCACAGCAAAAACTATGCTCTGCTCGCTAACGGCCCACCCCCCCCCGCAAATTAGACCCTTCACTTCAAACAATTTTGAGCGCTATGTTTATGTTCTAAAGCTCGAAGCAGGCACAAAATTCGCGCACGCACTGCTTGTGTTTTCGAGCTAAGCACATAAAGATAGAGCGAGTGAGCGTACCCCCGTTTCGACTAGGTACTGATTTGCGGGGGGGGGGTCACTAGGGTCTGATTTGCGGGGGGGGGGGGGGTGGGCCGTTAGCGTGCAGAGCATAGTTCTTGCTCTGATAACATAGAGCTTGCCTAGTGGCATACTCTTATTATTATGTACTCTTGATATAAGTAATTTCTTAATTGTTAAAGTAAGTCGGAAATTTGCAATTGTTAACGTCTGGAATTCTGTGGGGACCAAAATAGAAGTAACATTTGTTTGACCAGTAAGATTGACCTTTTCTGTAAGGCAGTCCAAAGAAACTCAAATCTGACTTGTCTTAATAGAGTGCAATGGGCTGTGAAAAAGTCAAATTTATATCGTGGTCCCCACACCGTACACAAAAGCCAGCCTTCTCGGATTGACGTAACCGTTTGACCAAAACTTGACTGAATGTTTTGAAAGCTGGTATTTTTATTAAAATTTTATTATTATTAATATTGATATTAATTTTAATTCAAAATAAACAATTAGCATTAAATTATTAGTATTTTAAAGTGGTGTTTAATTTGGGGCTGTTCCTAGAGCTGTTTGTACATATGTCAAACATAGAATAAAGAAATGTGGAGTTTGAAAATCAGTCAAAACGTTCATGGAAACAGCAAAACGTTTTCAGAAAAGCTTTTTTGACCGAAAATCATGCTTCGGTGCAATGATATTTCATGTGCTTTGTATTCGTTTTTACGTTGACCGCCTTTCTACATTTCATATGAACCATTTACACCTTCAGTCTTAGCCTTAAGTTTATTGTACTATTTTATTGTATTATCGTATTGATCCTACTGTACACTGATATTGAAATACACTTTGAGATACACTTTGAAATTTCTGCAGCCGCCAGATTTATGTACAGGCTGGCTCACAGATTAACGTGAGGACTTATTTTGCTGCTGGAGAAATTGCAACTGCTGAAAGGTGCAACCAACTTTGTGCATTTTCGGAAGCGACAGTTTGTGGGGAAATTCGGACTTTACTTGAACATGAGGACTTCTAACTTTTTGGCATCGGCGGAGAAGATTCAAATAGGGCTTATAAAATAAAGTAGGAAAACTGGCAGCAACATTTGAATTCTGTCATTGCACACCGTTGAAACAAAGAAAATCATGCGGGGGAAAGTGTTAAATGTACATTTTATGGAATACTAATTTGAGCGGCTGTGAAAATGTAGAATGTATTGTCTCTTTTATTGGTCTTGATTGTGACTGTGATATATTGATTGATCGTTATGCTTGATTGTGAATCTGTAATGCTGTATGCTGTTTCAGTGGCTTAAATGTTTGAATTATTGAAGACTCTGTTTAGTGAAACCAAGAGTGCATAACAACTAAACTGGAAGTAGTTCACGGTTGGGTCAAAAGAGGGTCAGTCGAGGCTCCGAAAATACATTTTAGCACTAAAATTTTAAAAAATTTTGGCTTTTCTGTTTTACTGTTGTTATTTTTGTTTCGGTAAAGCTTTCCCCGTCAATCTCCGAAATTTATAGATATATGCATTAGACAATACGACCGTCTGCTAATTTTGCTCCAGAAAAATCGTCGTAATTGTGCTTTAATTTTTGTGTTTCTTCATTTATTTGAATTTCAAAATTAAGATTCTGCATATTTAATTCAGTTGCTTTTCATTAAACTACAGTCACGTTCAAATGGTTTAGACAACTAAATGTATCCATTATTTATATAATTCCTGACCAAAATGTGGCCTTAGAGCCTTAACCAAAGGCGGGTCATGCGGACCATATAATTTTCCGCGGGTCAAAGGTTTGGGTCATGTGGGTAGAGTCAAGGGTTCGCGGGTCGTGACTCGCGGGTCGGGTGCGGGTAAGAAATTTACACCCGCTTCCAGCTCTGATAACAACTAAGGGCCTATTTCTTTAAAGATTAACATGGTCGGATTAAACGGATTAAAAAGCAGCCGGATTAAATTTTTAATTTCTATTTCTTTAATGCAGGATTAAACGGATTAAAATTAACTCGTTTAATCCGACCATTTTTAATCCGCGGATTAAACTAGCTGATTAAAGCAAGCACCATTAAAGAAAGAGCGATTAAAAATTTTTATTCGCCAACTTTTAATCCGTTTAATCCGCATAGCTGCACGAGGATTAAAAGTTAGTTGAAAATGCAGGCGGAAGATTAAACGGATTAAAATTAATCTTTAAAGAAACAGCGATTAAGCAGATCGGATTAAAATTAACTCGTTGAGTTTTTAATCCGAAGTTTGAATAAAGAAACAGGATTAGACTAAAATTTTAATCCTAGGTGCATTAAAGAAATAGGATTAAATTTAATCCGTTTAACTCTTTTAACTCGCTGGATTAAATTTTAATCCGTTTAATCCGAGGTGCTATTTCTTTAATGCGGATTAATTTTAATCTAATCCGTTTAATCTTCAAAGAAATAGGGCCTAAGAGTAATCATGACACTCTTGCCTATTTCGCTTGTGACGGAATCTGCACGGTAACGGCCTACCCCTCCCACAAATCATTACCTAGTCGAAACGTCGAAAGCTCAAAACTATTAATTACATGTTGAAGCTCAAAACGTTGCAGCAAGGAGCATAATTGCACTATATATATGAAGATAAATCTATAATATAAGTAATTCATTTTGGACTCTTGGGTGTATCAATTGTCTTGGCATTTCTAGCTTCAACACGTAAACATACAAGCGAGCGATCGTACCACCGCTTCGACTAGGTACTGACTTGTGGGAGGGATCACTAGGTTCCAATTTGTGGGAGGGGTAGGTCGTTATCGTGCAGATCATGTCACAAGCGTGACAGCTAAGAGTGTGAAGATAGTAACAGTTTTAGTTTACATATGTATATTGGTAGAAACTCACATTGAGGTCGTGTTAGTCCTCGCATACAGTAAAAAAATCGGGCACAAATACAGTTCACGGACTAATAGCAAGAGTGCATAATTGCACTAAGAGTAAGCCACTAAAGGGGCTCCTCTTCTTGACATTGCCAAACGGATACGGATACCAAAATATACGAATGTTCCCCCGTTTGGTGGGGGGGGGGGTTGGCTCCCTTAATATCTGCAAAACTAAAGGGCATGCTACAACTCGTGCGACATACGAATGGTAATGATAAGGTTGGAGCTCAACAATCACGCGAATTAAGTGATAAGGTCAGGCAGGTTCTCACATGTCCTGTTAGTTTCAATTTGGACAAATCAAACTTCCAATTAGGTTCTAGTTCTAAATTGTAACATGGCTCAGTGTTATCCAACCATGCTACAACCGCATGCGTACATCGAATTGCAGTGCAAGGTAAACCTTCCTTCTCCCCTGTCGGAGTACGCACTATGCAGAGAGGCTGCTGACAGCCAACTGAACTGACTGATCAAGAATTTCTGTCCTTATATACTACCCGCCGAACGAAATATGCTAATTAGGTTGAATAGTATATGAACGATTGAGAATTCAGTTTTTCAGAAGAATTCCAATTTCAGTCGGCGGACCTAGTTGGAGTTCTATTTTCGGTTTAGTTCACTTTTTGATGGTTTACTGTATGTAGCAATATTAACAGATGCGAAGCTCAAAATCTTCAAAATTTCAAGGTTATATTGGTGAGGGCTCGACACCGTTTATGTAGTGCTACGGGTCGGAACTTTGTGATAATTTAGGCTCCAAAAGATTGCACTGGTAAGCACTGGTTTTAGACTGAAAGTTGAAAAGGCTGAGAGAGTACCGGGGTCGGTGGCACCCTGTTCTCAGCAACACACACTCTAATTTCAAAGCACTAACAGCAGTAGCGAACAGGCGAGACGACTCGGTCGACTCTTAGATCCTTCGGACTAAGCAGCCTGGTTTTGGTCTACCCAATCCGGGATTTGTCCGCGTTAGGTCGTGAGTTCGATTCCTCTAGGCTCCGCTTCCGTTCAAGGCCAATACACGTCTAGTGAACAACTGTCGTGTTCCACAGATGCCCACAGATCAGTACCTTCTGGAATCAGGCAGAAGATCAACACCTCTTGCTCAGTACAACTATCACACTTCCAGGGGAAATACTTGGGCACAAAGTTCTCAGTGCCTGGAATTGCCTCGTAAGCTCCCTCAACAATCTGGTCTACGTTCCACGGGCGTAGACAACCACAAACTACAATAGGATGAACTAAAACAAGGGTCTCTTCACTCAAGTACTGGAATGCCTCTAGCTCAAAACTAACAGTCAACTCTGTACCGCAATGCTCGCACACTAATTCGCAGTGGGATAATATAGGCACAAACTCTGCCAGCGTGATATAAGCCAAGTGTAACTAAAGTTCTAAGCAAAGCCAAACTGAGTCCTAACTAAATCCTAAGTTCCTAGCAGAAGGGACCACAGAACCTATAAATTTTAGGATTTAATGTACAACAGTTACGGGCAGACGAAAAGAAGATAAGATGATACAGACTGTGGCTAATAAGATTAATATGTTACAAACACTGTTGGTCAGCTATTCAATCAATACGAGATAAGGCGATTACAAGTACCAAAAATACAATTAATACTGATACAATTAATTACAGACAAATTGCGAAACTCAACACACACAGAGAGAACACAGCTGAGCACTGCAACCCTAAGGCTCGTACCTAATTAATGAACCTAAACGATTTTTAGTTAGACCTAACAGAAATCCTAGACCTAACCAGCAGTCTGATATTCACAAGTTATCCAGAGAACTTTGCTTGATACGTTTATCTTACAAACTTTATGTTAGAACCTGAAACCTACAAAATTTCGAATGAATTAGTTATATATCGCTCGTCTGGTACAGTTTCTGAACACTGGATCACTATATTCTGTTTCCTAACTGAAAGGTATCGAGGGGGTCCGCCTATATGCTTGAAGTGTCCTATGTGCTTTTATTTTAATTGAAACAATCAATATTGCGCGGATTTCCACCCTTTCCCGGGCACTAGATATTAGTCCTGACTACCCGCTCGGCAGATAACCAGAAGCTAATATCCTACTTCCTGCCTAAGTTTTCGAGTTTAGCTTTCAATAGTAATTTTAAAGAGACAAAGACAAAGAGAACGAGACAGACGAGTTAAAAGTGCACATAGTTAATTTCAATAAAGTTCCAAAATAGAAGTTTTAGCTTCTTTCTTCTTTCTTGGGGTCCAACCCACTCAATCCCACAACCGAAAGTTTGGTAGCCTTTCAGCAGGCTCTCAGGAACCGTTAGGCGATCAGAAGTTCGCTAAGGACAGCTGCAGAGATAGTCAGGTCGAGGGAGCAAGCCTCAACCAGGGGGGGGATAGCAGTGCACGGCAACGAGCAAGATGAGCAGGCTGGCAACTGGGTGTCGGACAAATCACCCTTAGACAATAGAAGATACTGCTGGCAAGGGTGTCGGACAAATCACCCTGATCTGATGAATCCCAGGAAGTGCACTCTATCCAGCCCTGGCAGACTGTTTATCCCTATATCTACTGTCAAGAAGCTACTGAAAACGGTTACTGATCAAGCACCTTCCGGATATCCTGAAGAGACAGGCGTCCGTTAGCAGAGAGCGTCCAGGAGGAACGTCGGGGCTCCTCACACTGGCAATGAGCAGGATCAGGATCCACGGACTGAGGATCCAAGAGACACCGAAAGAAGGAAGGACCAAGGGATCCAAGTTAGGATTGCTCCATTCAAGGGATTGCTGCGGGATCAAGGGATTGCTTCAAGATTTGGGATTGCTCCATGCTCCATTCAAAGGGATTATCCCCCTTGACTGGCCAACTCCTTGAAAATCACGAATAAGTACAAAACAATCATGGGGGATATTTTCTGGCGCTGCTGCACCACGCCTATGCTCTAAACAAATTTGTTGCCGGCAGGCAACAGACAATTTTGAAGTTTAGTGTTTTGAGTTGCGAAAGCGGAGTAGCTCTGCATTTCTCCGCAGTCAACTCAAGCGTCGATTTGTGTGTTTTAAGTACAACATCTCAGAGCAATTAGCTAACCAGTTGTGTGTTAAAAAATAATTTAAGCTGGTTGCGAAAGCAGTATGAACTTCACATGAGCTGAAGTCTCTACTGAACCAGCTATAAGAAATAATACATACAAATCAAATGTGAATGCTTTAATTTTGAATATTTTATGTTATATTTTATGCACAATAGACACAGAGGGACCTTTTTCACTTTCCATGCCTATTGCTTTGATATGATCTAATGTCATGAAAATTTCAAATATAACATTTTATATGTAACATAAAATATAAAATTTCATAATCTTAGCTTTGGTCGAAATGTTTTCCCAGATGAGCTGACCACCGCGTCCTAGACCATGAATTTGCAGGTGTGTTGGCACAGGAGCCTGCTAATTGCAGTCTCCCCACTGTGCTATTTATTTGATTGATCCAGGGTGAGCGCGGAGCTGAGTATCATAAGCCTAAATGCAATTTCAGAGCTATTTTAATCCAAATTACTGTTAACTGAGCGCATTTCCCAAATGTAAGCAAATTTTAGCTTAGTCTCCAACGGTTTGTTCGTTCTTTTACTCTACGTTACGTACTACTGGCGATACAAATTATCTGGTCAATATTTATCTTTAGGATAAGCAATCATTCAATGCAAATATCCTGGTCAACGTTAAAATTTGGAAGCTGGGTACTCGAAAACATGATATCTGGTGTAGTAGTTTTGAGCACCCTGTTGCTGCACAAAACTTTCTAACTATAAAAGAAAGGGTTATTAAACTTAGCGTGAGTCTGATTGTCAGTCAATGAGCCGGAAATTTTCAGGTGTTCGTTTTAGCGTTGTGTTTTCGGACAAGGAGGCAGGAAGTTTGAACTAGAATCATAAATTGATTGCATGTAGTCCAAAGAACATCATATGTTGCAGGCTAGACCTTGTGTTTCAAGATTCTTTCAAGATTCCAAGTACTTATAATTGAAACTGAGATCGAGTAGTCAACGTTTTTGGCCAATATAGGCACTGAGAGGTCTCCTTCACGTTTCAAGCTTCAAACTTTATTCTCTCAGCCCTTTCTAATCGTACAAGTTTGGGGGTCAGGCAAACTTGTCCTGGATAAAATAGCAATCAGAGCACTGGTGAAATTATCACAATCTGAGCACTAGTTAAATGGCTCGAATTATCACAATCTGAGCACTGGTTAAGGTGGTGATTCCCTTTGGTCACATAAAGTTAGCACCATTATTATTCATTCATTACTTGGAGTTAAGAAGCCATTTTTATATCAAAATGCAGCTTGAAATTTTCTCTTTTTAATGCATACCATGAAACTAATGTTGCTTTCAAAAATATTTTTAGCACATTTTAGAAGAAGTAAAATTTTCCAGATTTTTTGCAGACTCAAGTAAATTTTTTCGCGAGACAGCGATTATATCATTCGATACCTTCATCAAATAGCTGGGGACGATTTTTTATTTATTGTGAAATCGCTCTTCGTTATGGAGAAATAAGCTGAGATGTGTGCGTAACCTGTATTTTGCCTACTTTTTCCAAATTTGTCAAGCGATTACTATAGTTAGAAAGCAGTAATCGGAGAAACTAAAAAACGTCCCTGGGTATATTTGTGCAGAACACATCTGTTCAGTAGCAGCCCTCCAGCTTGCATCGTGAATGCTCCACAATCTTTGGAAAAAAATTGGTCGTGTTTTTGCAAAAACTACATTTTTTATGATAGCAGCCTACGGGATGGCTGCTGGAAGACAATCATGCGTCGGATAATTTGCCCCTATGAGACCTTCAGATCGACGCCCTTAGTTTGATTTTGCGGCTTGCATAGTTCAAGAAATGATGGATTATTTGATTTCTGCAAAAATGACAAGCTTTCGCCGCCAAACCAAGAAAATCGGCTATATCTCACGGTAGAGAGAAGCTAGAAACTTACTTTAAAAAGCAAAAATGTGAAGCTTAATGAGATCTTTCTAATGAATATAGTAATAGCTGTATAGCAGCTGCGAAACTTTCAGAAATCGGGGAAAACCGCCCTGATCGGAAATCTCGAATTTTTGAATCGGGATTGCACGGATGGTGTGAGAATGCTAAAAGAACGTATTTCGGAAAGTTTCGCCAAATTTCATCTTGATTTAAGCCGCCAACCAACAATATGTGCCCAAAAGGAATCACCACCTTAAATGGCTCAGGAAATCAAATCAATCTACCTTAAGTTTACCTAATAATTAGTTGACCGATCAATGGAACTTTGAGGCCAACTAATTATTCTTTATTATACAATGTACATTTATTATATGTACATTTTGAAAATGTAAAGTCACAGAAATACAAGTGGAACAAACTGTGTGAGAGTGAGGCGACTGAACAATCAACGACTGGGACTGACTTCAATGACAAACGTAAACCGGCACAAGAGGCCAAAAGTCCAGATACACAGGCGTAGCAGCCTACAGAATACCGATACAAGACACTGGTCTCTAAACCGACCGAACAGTATGCAAGTCCACCTCAAACTGATTCAAATTGGGGTTCAGTCACCTTCTCCCCTCTCACCCTTGTCCACGTGAATTTCTGCAGTTTTCGGTCTTTTTGATTTCTTTTGATCAGAAGACGACGTTTTAGAAATGAAAAGGCATACGTCATGATAAGCGTGACGTATGAGATTGCTTTTGGGCTTATGGGGCTCCCAAAATTTCTAACTTAAGACGATTAACCCCACTTCCCTAACTTGAACTTCTTAGTCAGCAAAACAGGGCAATTTTCCGAATCATCCAAGCAAATAAAAACCACCATTTCCATTATTATCAAGATAGATATTCAATGCAAACATTCACGTAAATTGAGAGCACAAAAGACAGCGAACCATACAGTTAGATTCCAGTTTGGACTTGGACAAAGTGTAGCGAAAGTGTAGGATTAAGGTTACAAAAATGGTTAGTTCACAAAGGGTACAAAAAATGGTTAGTTCACAAATCACAAATGATTAGTTCGCACGAATTAAAATTGAGTTAGTTACAAAACACAGAGTCAAGAGTTTGAAAACAGTAAATTAACCAGAAAATTATAAGTCGTTAAGTTTTTCTTTGTCTCTGGGCTAAGATTGAATTTTCTTGTCCTTACATACCAAAATAGTGAAATGGTTGGACTGTCTGACCTCGCTTCTCGCTACAACTTTAATGGTCGGATTGTAAAAGAAAGAAGTTCCAAAACACTAAATTATTCAATTAAAGGTAAACTTAGCTTTCCAAAACGCGGCTATTCGTTGGCTCTAGAGTTAACGTCAAAGAAAGGAAACTTATCTTCTAAGCGGCTACTTTCTTGTGCTCAGGGGATCAGATCAATTTCAAGGTTTAAGGGGGGAACTAAAGGTTTGGTTTGACTTTGTCCGATTGGCCTACTTTTTGGCGAAGATACACAGCATTGGTGTGGACAAAAATATCGGGCACTGAGATCTTAGCTGCCTTCCAGCCATGTGCAGTCGTCACGTTTATGTGTCCGATCCCCCACCCCACTTTTTCACTACTACCAACATAATTAAAAATCTCTGCTGACTGCAAGACCCTAGCTTCAAGGTTGCCATTTGTCAATTTGATTTGGTACATGTGCTCCTATCTGTAGAAAAATACTAGACTTCTGTATCTCATCTGCATCTAAAACAATTACTCTTCAAAGTTGAAGTATCGACAAAAATTCAAAAATTTTTGGCTAACGAAAGGAACATTTTATTACTGGTGCGAGTTATAAGGGTGTAATTTGGCATGCGCAGAGGCCCAATAGGAGTACTCATTTGTGCCAAATGGTGAAAAATTCTGCCACATGAAAAAATTTTTATGTCAAGTTTAATCTTTAAAAAGCGCCAAAATCGCCTTTTTTGGGCTATGGTACTCCAGAAATCAAAAAATGAAGACAAAATCAAGCTTTTTGAGAGGCTGCAGAAAGCTTTTACTCAGGATACGCCAGACTAAGAACGTCGATTTTGGCAATTTTTAAAGATTAAAGTTGATATAAAAATTGTTTGAATTAGAATTTTTTGCCATTTAGCACAAATGAGTACTCCTATAGGGCCTCTGTATATGCCAAATTACAGCCTTATAGCTCACATCAGTAGTAAAATTTTCCTTTCGTTAGCCAAAAATTTTTAAATTTTACCGAAACTTCAACTTTGAAGAGTAATTCCCTTAGATGAGATGCAGATGAAGTACAGGCGTCTAGTATTTTTCTGCAGATAGGAGCACACGTGGAAAATCAAATTGGCAAATGGCAACCTTGAAGCTGGGGTCTTGCAGCCGGCAAGATTTTTAATTAATTATGTTGGTAGTAGTGAAAAGGGGGGGGGGGTCGGGCACATAAAGGCGACGGCTGCATATGACTGGAAGGCAGCTAGGATCTCAGTACCCGATATTTTTTGACCACACCCATGCTCTATATCTTCGCCAAAAAGAAGGACAATAGGGCAAATACGGGGCACCCACATTTTAGTCGTCCCCCCCCAAGGAAAGACTAAAACTAATTTCAGTCCAAGATTCAGTTTTTTGCACAAATTAGTTTCAGTTTCAGTTTCATGTCTCTTCCGCAAAGAATTTAAGTTGTTATGATGCGTGCTGGAGAAACTGGTTGTGGTAGATGTGATGCTTTTCTGCTTCGTGGAAACAGCGGGCTGTCTTGATTGGACGAATACAGATCACACCATGTCTGTCACTGGTATTGGTACTGAACCTAGGTGGGCAAGCATATCTCAGAGACATCTATGTATTGCAGCAAGAAACCAAGAAAGGCTCAGGGTTCCTTTCCCTTTTTTTATTTGGGGGGGGGGGGGGGGTCCCGAGCAAATCACATGGGGTTAGTAAATGTAGTTTAAAACAGCACGTGATTTGCCCCGCGGCCGCCTAACCCCTTACGCCGCGTCCACGTACGACAGTGTATTACATCTACCATGACAATGCGTAAGCGTGCAAGCGGCAAGGTCACGGCAGGGTTAGTCACGGCAAGGCATCTGAAGACCGCGGTAGCTTCACCTGTTAGTAAAAAATTTAGAAAAAGACTGCACCAGAATTAAGAGAAAGATTGCACGAAAGCGTAAATATATATACTTTATATATACATGTACTTACTTCCTCGAGATCTTATAATTTTCCATGGCGCGCAAAGGACTAGGGTCCTTTAGTGCACGCCCCAGAATAAACTTTTGAAGCTGAGATTCATATCCTTTCAATTGTTGCTTAAAGGAAAAATTAGAAACACAAGAAACCAGGTTTTCTGGTGGGCTATTCCAAATATTTGCAATTCAAAAGAAAAATGAACTTTCAGTACGATTTTTCTTATAAATGCCTTAGGCCTGATGCACAAGCTATTTTGTCTTCTCGTTCCGATGTCAGACAAATAAGTAAAGCAATCATCAAACGAACAGTCATACACATTATGAGCAATATTATGCATTACACATAAATCAGCGATGATACGTCTCATTTCCAAAGACTGTAAATTACACTTGACAATTCTTTGGTTATAGGTTAAGTGTTCAAGTCCACGAAGACGTTTTGTGAAACTTCTCTGAACATTTTCAATGGCGTCAATATCTTTCTGCAGATAAGGATAACAAATTGGAGTACAATACACCAAAATGGGCCTTACGTAGACAGTGAATAATTTAACCATCAGTTTTGTATCTCTACAGTTGAAACTTCGAAAAATAATACCAACCCTTTGACTAGCTTTAGACTTCAGTTCAAAAATATGCCGTGAAAAACTCAAATCATTGCAAATGGTAATTCCCAAATCACGAACAAAATTTGCTGTATCTATGGTTTCTCCATTCAAAAAATATCTCTTCCTACATTCCGATTACCAATATGCATAACAAGACACTTCGACACCGAAACGTTCATTTGCCAAATACCGGTCCAATTATCAACAGAATTTAAATCTGACTGTAGCATATTCCCATCCAATGCAGTATTTACAATTTTTTTAAATCATTGCATCATCAGCAAAAAGAATAGCTTCACCCAGAAGATTATCAACAAAATCATTAATGTACACAGCAATTAACAGTGGACCCAAAACAGACCCCTGCGGCACACCGCTAGTTACTTCCTTCCAGGAGGACTTTGATGTACCTATCTTAACCCTCTGTAATCTCCCTGTAAGAAAAACTTTGATCCATTGCAAAATTTTACCTCGAATTCCATAAGCCTCCAACTTAGATAAGAGTTTAGCGTGAGAAACTGTATCAAATGCTCGCATAAGATCAATATAAACAATATCAATGGAGTCACCCTTATCCCAAGCATTGAACCAATGGTGTGTACACCGAAGCAGTTGGGAAAGGGTAGATCTTTTATGCATGAAGTAATTAAAGACAAGAAGTAATTAAATTATAATTAGACAAATGATTAACCATAAACAGCCTGAGAACTCGTTCGAATATTCTACAACAGACTACCGTTAAACTGACTGGTCGGTAGTTTTTTGGGCATTTTCGACTACCTTTCTTAAAAATAGGACAAACATCTGCTTTTAGCCAATCATCAGGCAAAGCAGAATCCATCAAAGACTTTTTGAAGATTTTAAACAGTGGATGTGGTAAAGAATGAGCTAATTTTTTAAAAAGAATAGTTGGAAGCCCATCGGGACCTGCCGACAACTTAGGGACCAAGTTATTCATAACTTTAAATACGTCAAATACATCGATACCACAATCGGTAAGGCATTCTTCTGGTGCAATTCTTAGTGTAGTGTAATTGTAATTGAGTGTAATTAATTAAGTGTAATTAATAATCCTTAGTGTAGTGTAATTGTGCCTAATGACGTTTCGTTTTATACTGCGGTTTTGCGGTGCTTTTGCGGTGCATTTTTAGGCTCCCGATTAGCCTCTGCTGCTGAAAAACTAGTCTTTCTCTCTGCGTCGACTCCTTCCAGTTTGTGAAGGGGACTTGTTGCTGTTTCCTTCGGTTGACAAACTGAGCAGGTTGGTCCTCGAGAAAGACAAGGGGAAAAAGGGTCGGTCTTCTTTGATTAGGTAAAGTATCAGGTGGTGAGTGATTAGATCTCTTCCATTAATTTCCCCTCTTCAATCCTTCCCACAACTATACCTTTCTCAATAGCAGTTGTCTTTCCCTCTTCCTACTATCACACCAGGTCGGTTATTGTTTGGTTGTGAAATATGCCCACTATGAAACTTGCATCATTTATTCTGCCACCTAACTAAATAAATGCTTTCCTCCGTCAACAGGCAATTAAGGAAACCAATTTTTCAAATTGATAGTATACTATCAGAAGTTATCATTTGGGACCTGCTTTAGTGTTGGCTGGCTCGTGTGTAGTTGACTTTGTGGGCGAACGAGTCGGGCGCATTTGAAACAGTGAAACCTGGCCGACATTACGACTTCTCACTTTATTCGGTAGACGCGCTTGCACTGGTTTCTTCTGGAGATTGTGAAGCGGATCTTTGAACTGGATTCTGCGTGTAACAGGTGGATTTTTCCAGTCTTCTATTTCAAAGTGATTGTTTAGAGATATCAGCAAGAGGTCATAAATGTACTATATATAAAAATAACAGTAAGTAAGACACTGGAGGATTTATCCTCTTGGCATTGCTTAAGGTGCTGGTATCGTTTTGTGTAAATTTGACCCTATAGGCTTTAATTCTTTATGAAAGTGTATGAAACTTTCCAACTATACTATTTCGGTGCTCTTTAACATTCTGGGACCAGTCCCGCATTTTTAGGTGCAAAGATAGGAAATTTTTGGTTTTTGCCATTATTCTCTCAGCACATAGTCGAGACGCCAGATTGGTTGGTATGGCTGGAAAGAGGGAACAAAAATGAACATTTTTGCTTTTACAACTTTTGAGCTATCTTTTGTGGTTAAGTCAGTATAAGCAAAAAACGATTTTTGGGGTCCAAAAATGGCCGTTTTTGAGAAAATCAGTTTTTTCAAAATTACTACCAAATCGTACGGACAATTTTGGTTTATTTATACTCGATCGATACACAGTCTCATTGCACATTTTATCAATGCCTATTAGCCGGAGTTTGTTGCTCTAAGCTAAAGATTTGGCCGAAAAACCAGTTTGGCAAAACTGCGATTATTTTGTTTTGAACATCGATTTCTCAAAAACTACCCAATGGATTCGCGTGATTTTTGGCAGGATGAGAATTCGCACTATTGCGGAGGGACATTTTTCTTGTTTTGAGCTAAAACATCTCCAGTTGCAAAAAAACTCAATGCAAAGTTGCGAAATTTCGTGTCACCGCAAATTTAGTAGATTTTCTTGACCGTTATGACCTGCTGAGCCAAATCCAAAAAAATGTCCCTCGGCCCATGTCCTTTATAGGACAGCACAAGAAAAAAATTTGGCCGATTCCACAGTTTTGAGAAATCGATGTTCAAAAATGTTTGGTCTATATTCAGCCTGTCAGATGTCAGTATGTCAGAACATTTTCACAATTTTTTGCGGATTTTTACTAATTTCGTACTCTCATGAGAATCTACAGATTATAAGCTTTAAAATGATGTATAAAGCTCTTTCCAACTCACAAAAGTGCGAAAGTTATGACGTTTCAAAAAATACCCACAAAAGCACTGCACAAAACGATACCAGCACCTTAACATTGTTTTTCCCGCAATGCGCGAATTTTCCCAGTTTGCTGGGGGGGGGGGGCCGGATCAACCAGTTCAACTGAACATACCCCATCCCTGTTGGGAGGATCGCAAAAAAGAGGTCATCGTTTGAGAAGCCGTCAAACAGCCAATGAGATTAGAGACACCGCCTCCGGGGGAGCTACGGCTTAGGGTAGTTTCAGCTTATTTCCAAAAAGGGTACCAGTTGGGGTAGGGTAAAAGTGGTCCCCTTTGGGGGGTAGTAATATTCAATCCTATTCAGCCAATCAGCCTGCTTCGGCAACCCCCTTCCTAACGGGGGCCATCTTTAGCGACCCACCACCCCCCCCCCCCCCTTCCAAACGGAAACCACTTTTAGCGACCCTTAGCCTTCCCAAACAGGTGAACTTTCGCATATTCTGGTCGGAATAGGCGTTACGCAATGCCAAGAAGAGAAGCTATCTGGCTTACTCTATAGAAGAATTATGAT
>JASAND010012703.1:0-17596 GCA_030248195.1 Trissonchulus latispiculum
TTAATATGAGCCCAAGAGAAACGTGGCGGCTCATATTAGCCAGTTACAGCTTGTCCTTTACCGATTTAAATGCTGGCTCATATTAGACGTTTTAAATCTTGTCCTTGACATATTTAAATGTTGACCATCATAGCTCATATTGCATTTTACATGCGACTGCAAGGAGCATTTTTCCTACTTGTATGTAATATATCGCTTTAAATTGTGGTTTCATCCTTAGTATTGTTCAAAGTTCTTTAAGTTCAGGCTGAGTAGAAAGATGATTCAAAGAGCAGCAGCTGGTGGTTTGGGGTTTGATAATTTTCAAGGAGTGATGTATCCATCTTTATCAGCTTTCTCTCTAAGACAACGAAAAGAAATAATGAAAAACGCCTGCCTGCAGTCACTAAGGCCGAAGCCTTAGTCCGAACAGGAGAGAGCCAATGGGCGCGGTGAGCGCTCTTACCCAGGGAGAACTATTCCTGGAGCTCCTGCCAGTTCTCCCTGGGTAAGAGCGCTCACCGCGCCCATTGGCTCTCTCCTGTTCGGACTAAGGCTTCGGCCTTAGTGACTGCAGGCAGGCGTTTTTCATTATTTCTTTATGATTAATGCCTTGTATCCTTCGTGGATCCGCCTGCTGGCCAGCGTTTACTTCATTTTCTTGACGTTAAGACAAGGAAAAGGAGACAACAAAGAGGAATTTCACAATTGTTTTAACAAATACATGATTTAAGAAAAACGGTTGGATAAGATTTGATTAGTACTAATCTCACTAATTTTATCTAGTAGTACTTTCAGCTAATAGTTTGCATATGCAGGGGGATGAACCTTAATTAAGGCCTTGATGCACCCCCCTAGAGGCATAGGTGTAATTGGGGGGGAAACCCCCCAGCCTTTTTTCCACCCCCCCCCCCCCGAAATTTTGGGGGGCCCCCCCCCCCCAACTGGGGGGGGGGGGGTAGTCGCGCCGAAGGCGCGAAAATTGCCCTAAAATTGGGCATTTTTAGGGTAAATTTTGCAAAATTGTTTAAAAAAGTCGAAATTTTTGGCTTAAAGTGTTTACTATTGCGAGAAATACACGTTTATAACGGTTTTATGGACTTCTTGACTCAATATTGACCTTATTCTGGACTCAGAAACATGTTGGCAATCAAGTTCTCGAGTTTAAAAACACTATCTAATGTTGAAATTACTTAATGACTTCATGTTTTTCCGCATTGGCAATGGCTGAAAATGCGATTTTTGGCATAAAAATTGAAAAATTTTTTTGGGGGAGGTTTGGGGGGGTCGTGGGGGGGTTTGGGGGGGGTCTAAAAAGGGGGCCCCCTCAAAATTGGGGGGGAGGGGGCCCCCCACCCCAAATCCCCGTTACACCTATGCCTAGAGGTTACTGGTCAGAGCTGTATTGGGTCATAAATAATTGCATTTACAAAAGGGTAGTAAATTTACGTAGTTAAGCCGTTTCTCAAACGTTTGTAAATTTGCAGAATTTACAGTTTCTAAGGGTAATGAGTTCCACAGACGAACAACTCGAGAAGCAAAAAAGGTGAATCTATAGTTCGATCTTACAATTGGTTGACGTAATCTTAGTTGTCTGTTATTTCTTAGATCTACATTAGGTGCATATTCAAAGAAATCAGTAAAATTTAGATCGATTTTGTTATGAACTATTTGATAAGTTAATTTTAGATCAGCTATTAGTCGGCGTAATTCTAAAGGTTGTAAGCCAAGTCTGTCTACTCTTTCTTTATAATTTAGATGACGTATAACGTATATATACCCTGAATTTGCCTAGTTATGGTTTTTTGGATTCTTTCAATTTTATCTATAAGACCTACTTGGTAAGGGTTCCAAACTGGAGACGCATATTCTAAATGAGGACGTACAAAGCTTACGTACAACTTAATCAAAATATCTTGATTTCTAGATTCAAATGATCTCAAAATTTGACCTAAAACCTGCCTAGCCTTTTTTTAGTTATTATTTCAACATGTTTTTTAAATTTTAAGTCATCTGTTATCCACACACCCAAATCCTTTACTGACGTAACATGAGGTGAATTGATATCATTTAAAGTTAAGTTAATATCGAAGCCTGGGTTACCGAGTGTTAAAATGACACATTTAGGTACAGAAAACTGAAGTTGACACTCGATTGCCCATGCGTGTAGTCTGTTTAAATCGTTTTGTATATTTTGAACATCAGTTGGATTTTGGACTGTGAAGAATAACTTAGCATCATCAACAAAAATTTTAATGCTGGAATTCAATAAAAGTTTAGTTACATCATTAATATAGATCAAGAATAAAATTGGTCCTAAAACTGAACCTTGAGGGACACCACTAACTTGATTGGCAACATGTTTCTTTGTCTAAAATAAGGTCAATATTGAGTCAGAAAGTCCATTTAACCGTTAAACCGTAAAACCGTTGCTACAATAAGCGGATTGATTTTCGAAATTTGATGATAGACCTCAGAAATGTGATTTGGGTACTCCCCAACCACACCCCCGCCCCACGCAGAATTCAGACCTCAGAAATTTCAAAAAATGTCAAAATGCAAAATTTTCTGTAATCACCCTAGGCAGGTTTGACTTTTCGCAAAAATTAGTGACCAAAAATATCGATCGATTTTGATTGATCGAGTCTAGTAGTGATCGATCGATCTCTCGATTCGCTTTTTGAAACAGTGACCTCAATTTGCCCTGGGGGCGACTATACAGCCAAATCGGAAACTTTTTGAAAATCTTTTTGAACCATAAAGGGGGACGAACATTTTTTGGCTTAAAAAAGGTATATATATATATAAATATAATGTATGTAATTTATAACAAAATTTTCAATTTCTTCAAAACTTTGGCTCTACGTCACGGCAACGGTATGGTCCAAAGCTGCCTCTTTTGTATTCAACTTGTGTATTCATGCCTTTGGATCTAATTGTAGCGTGAATTATGCGGACAGTCAGGACCAGTATACAGGGTATGTTTAGGGTTTGGGGGGGGCTTCCCGGGGGGGGGAGATTTTTTGCCAAAATGAGCTAAAAATTGGTATTTTCTGACGCATTTTACATGAAGAAAGGCAAAAAGTATAGAAACGTAGAAAGGCTCAGGACCCTCAGGCCACGAATTTCATACAATAGCGAATTTTGTACATTTTTCATAATACGTAGATTATAATATCATAGGGGTCGCGGTAGCGACCCCTATAATATGTGTCAAAAGTACCTGGAGACACCGTAAAATAAGCTGCGCAGAGGCTGCGCAAAATCCTGCGCAGATTTCATGCGCAAATTGTAGAGCACATCGAGTTTAGTATGTGTGCGAAGTTTCAGCCCCGTATCACTTTCCGTTAAAAAGTTGCGCCCCGGACCGGTTATGGCGGCGATGTTTTTTTCCGGTTTCTCCTATTTAATGGTCGTATTGTCCTGACTTTCCGCCTCTTTCACGTAATCTGCAGCGGAGGCCGGACCTAAAGGGGTATAGGATCTGGTAGTACCCCATGCGCCATTTAAGAATCTCTACTTTTTTCGCGCCGCAGATGCGCCACAGCGCCGCAGCGGCGCCGCAAATTCGGCTCAGAGCGAAAAGTGACCATTTTTGTGGTCGCTGCGCAGCTCGAACGTTAAGAGCTGGAGCCGATTTCTTTTTATATTCAGAAACTACATATATTGAACTAACTAAATAGCTAAGTCTCGTTTCTCTATCACTTCCCATGCGACCACAGTGGCCGGTCAAAAATGGTGAAAATTCGAAAACTGAAAAATCGAAATTTCTCGCTGTGTATTCAACTTAGAAAGCTCAATTCTTTCATACAAAGGTTTTCTGGCACGGCGAATTGATTCCCGTAAGCAGTTTTGCCGTCGGACCCACCCATATTGCTGGGCTGGTTCCACTTTGCTGTCGGGAGGGTCAAGTCGGTACCAACTTCCAAGAACACCATATAGGACTGTGCATAGCCTCTCAAAACTTTGTCCATAGGGATTTTCTGGTGCGCCCAGCTCATTTCCGGTGTCCGTTTTGCCGTCCGACCCACCCATTTTGCTGGGCTGGTTCTACTTTGCTGTCGGGAGGGTCAAGTCGGTACCGACTTACAAGAACACCATATAGGACTGTGCATGGCCTCTCAAAACTTTGTCTATAGAGGTTTTCTGGTGCGCCCAGCTCATTCTCGGAGTCCGTTTTGCCGTCCGACCCACCCATTTTGCTGGACTGGCTCCACTTTGCCGTTTGAAGGGTAAATCGGGTAGGGGGTCAAGTGGTCAAAAATAAAATTTTTCAAAAGTGGTCAAATTTGGTACCAAATGAAAGCCCTAAGTGAGCTGAGCAACTTTTGTCATAGAATTGCATGCTCAAAGTGGCTGTAGAGTGCTGCGGTGGGGTGGGGTGGGGACTTGGCGATTTTCGGTCAAAAATGAAATATTTCAAAAGTGGTAAAATTTGGTACCAAATGAAAGCCCTAAGTGAGCTGAGCAACTTTTGTCATAGAATTGCATGCTCAAAGTGGCTGTAGAGTGCTGCGGTGGGGTGGGGTGCGTGGGGACTTAGGCGATTTTGGGTCAAAAATTAAAATTTTCAAAAGTGGTCAAATTTGGTACCAAATGAAAGCCCGCATCGAACTGAGCAACTTTTGTCATAGAAGTGCGTACCTAAAGTGGCTGTAGAGGCCTGTGGTAGGGTGTGGTGGGGACTTCGGCGATTTTGGGTCAAAAATTAAAATTTTCAAAAGTGGTCACATTTCGAGTCAAATGAAGGCCCGCATCGAACTGAACAACTTTCGCCATAGAACCACCCACCCAAACTTGCTGTGTCGGATTTATATACTTGCTTTCTCAACCGGAATTTAAACGACAGACATAGGCCCAACACACATATACCGTATTATGCCAAACAGTGGCCCACCCAATAAAACGCCCATGGGCGTTTTTTCGGGGGGGTGGGCGCTTTTTTGGATTTCTCAATGCTCACTTGCATGCCCTGAAAAACTAAAAGTTCGTGAACAAAGTTGTGGCTGATTAAGCTATTTCAAGGCTTAGAATCAATGATGTTCGTTGGATTGACATGTAAACAACTGACGCTTCCCGAGCACTCTGCCGTCCGCAAAAATTTATCGAATTTATCGAAAATTGGCTAAGCAGAAATTATATGACTGTTTCCAAAAAGTAGCCCATGGGCGTTTTTTCGGGGGGTGGGCGCTTTTTTGGATTCAATTACGAAATTGCCGATTCCGAAAAAACGCCCATGGGCCACTGTTTGGCATAATACGGTACGTATATTATCCCCTTTTGTGCGGAGCATTTTTGTTACTTGTATATATATATTATATATAATTATATATATATAGCAATCGAAAGCTCTCAGTGCAGGGATGAATTCTTCCAGTTAAAGTCTTTCCATTAGTTCAGGGTGACACATGAAAGTTGACCTTGTTTGACCCCAGGGGCGCACTTAGGTTTTGGCCGCTCCCCTCCCCCGAAACCAGACGTAACGGAAAAATTTATATATATACTTCATTTTTGCTTAATTTACCCTTATTTCGGCGTTTTAAACCTTTCAATAGCGACTTCTTTTAAAATTTTCGCGCCGTCGGCGCGAAATTTATTAGACGCTTGCTTAATTTACGCTTATTTTTGCATTTTCAACCTTGTTTTCAAAAATGCTTCCACTTTTGGTGGACTTCGCCCCCCAGACCCACCCATATGTTTTTGAGGTCCGCCCCCTCCCTGAAAAAATTCCCTATGTGGTGCCGGTGCGCCGTCTGACTCCAATATTGGGACCAAAAATTCCAAATTTTCAAAGTCCTAAAAAAATAGTTGAGAAGTAGCTGGAGCCAAGGCCGCACCCAGGGGGGGGGGTTCAAGGGGTCTAGACCCCCCCTTTTGGGATGACAAAATGAAAAATTTAGCTATTTGTATGGCAAAAACAGCTATTTTTAAAACATTTTTGCGCCTTCGGCGCGATAATTCACTTTTTGCAAGAAATAAACGTCCAATGTAATGTTTTTGGGCAAAAATGCAAAAATTCTTCAACTTCAGCCCCCCAGACCCCCTGTTGCATTTTACCTTGGACCCCCCCCCTTTTCAAAATCCTGGGTGCGGGCCTGGCTGGAGCTACAATAATACACCCCCTGGGGTAGTTTTGGACGCTCTTTAAGATTGGCTATTAAAATCCGATCTAGTTCATGGGTGACTCACACTAGCGATGAGTCTTTTCCCCCATCTGGGACTGGGTTTTCTCCGCCGCGATATATAGTCAAGCGGGAAAAAAACCCACTTTTTTTTCTTGGACCAGAACTTTCGACTGGTTTGGGTTAGCACGACTTTGATACTATATTTAATTAGGGTTTGCCCTAAGCTTTCGAATGAGGTATAGTTTGTCTCTCTAGACCCTGCCGTTATGGAGAAATTAAAGTTTTCCGTGTCGGGAAAAAAAACCCACCCGGATTTTTTGCTGGAAGCGTGCCAGAACAATTTTGACGGTGCCTTTCGAAAGAGCGGGTTGTTTTTAGTAGGTCTACATCGAAAAATACCAACATTTTTGAAAAATTTCAGAAAAAATTGAATTTTGAAAATTTTGTATGTTTAACACGTAAACATAGGCAAATTTTGGAAATTTTTTAAAAGTGTTTATTTTTGGCAGTTTAAGCATCCTATCGTGTAGAAAACGTGTTTTTCCTGTCTTTAGAGCCAAACTAGACCCATTTTAAGGCAAAAATAAGCATTTTTGGCCAAAATTGAAATTTTGGTTTGAAATGGCACCATGTCCGATTTAGACCCCCTGGACCACCCATAACAGAACGAACCCGGGTAAAACCTATACCAACTTAATCTATAGGCTCTATTAAACAAATGTATGTATTGATTTGACCTTTCCGGTCAATGGTTAGAAAAAATTTTAATTTTGAAAAGTGGGTTTTTTTCCCGCCGATGGGTTTTTTTCCCGCCAACTCTAGGTCACCCCCAGGTCGCACCAGAGGGGTTAGAGCAGTGTGGCATATATCATCATGAAGCCCAACAGATGCCCTACACATACATACAATCCGCTTTGGTCTACGTCTTGCCAGTAGTTCAGGGTGGCCAGCCAAAGTTTGCCAAATTTCGGCACTTGGACGGACCAAAATTTTCGAAAATGTCAAAGTCCCAAAAAATTTGCAGGGAAGCAGTGGGAACAACAATAATGCAGCCTCTAGGGTTATTTTTGACGCTCTTCAAGATAGGCTATTAAAATCCTATATAGCTCATACCGGTAAGCCCACACTGGAGGTGGGTTTTTTTCCCGCATATTAAAATGGGTTTTTTTCCTCGCTTGACTATAGGCTTTGAAAGATCAAGTATATATATATATATATATATATATATATATATATATATATATATATATATATATATATATATAGCGCTTAGTGTTTGTTTCGATGAGGACACTAGCGTAGCCAGAAAAAAATTTCGGGGGAGGGCCAATGCAAATGTTTCGGGTGCGTACTCATTTTTAAGTGCGACACAGGTATTATAATGGTATATATAATACACTTATTTTGCGCCGACGGCGCGAAAATGTTTTGAAAAATGGGCGTTTTACACATGGCAGGAAAAAAATTCCTGGGGGGCAACACAATTTCGGGGGGAATTTTCCCATCCCCCCCCCTGGCTACGCGCCTGGATGAGGACCATACTTAACATTACCACTCAGGGGTGCCTCCCTCACCCTCCACCAACTTGATCCAATCACGGGAATCCGTTGTGTAGTTTTTGAGAAATCGTTGCTGGTACATTGTCGCAGTGTCGGCAAAGTGGCTCTAAACTAAATCCTCAATTTGAATAAATGAACTCAAGGCATCCAGTTTTTTGCGAAAAGGCTGTTCCCTTCCATTTCCATTCATGCATGTAGTCTAGTACAAATGTAAATATGTATTTTCTATTTCAGTTGATTTAATTTGAGAATGGAAGAGATTCAAAACTCAGTCACTAGTCATAGCGATGGTATCAATACAAATGAGGTAAGAGATTCTTTGTATTTTTAATTGCTTATAACGGAAGTGGTCCCTGTTGATTTAATGCTATTGCAGGGTTTTCATATATTTTTTCTATTACAAACATTACAAAATTTTCAGTCTCTCAAGCAACATTTTCCTGACTCCTTTAGAAATCTTTAGCCACGGACAGCCTTGCATCGATGCACCGATATTTTCATCATTCTGCCTAGTCTCAAGTATTGGTCAACCTCACCCCCGTGAATATTGTTGTTTCCTCGCAAAAGAATATTCATATGTGAGTGGTTGTATTATGATTGGCTCTAATTTTTAACCTTAATCGAGATTCGATTATTGGAGAGGGCTTTTGGAACCACCTCCCTGGCTTTTTCCTTGTCATAAATTTCTGGAGGGGGGAAGTCTGGGGAGAGGTTCCCCAGGTCTGGTGGGGAGCACGGGCTTCTGGGGGGGGCGAAAATGTTTTTCAAGCAATGCTTAAAACAGCTATTTTTTGCTACTGAGCTAAGAATTAGACAATGTTCAACTTAAATTTAAGCAATTGGCTAAAACACCTAACAATCCGGCGAAGATGGAAACATTTTTCAAAATTTACCCTAAAAATCCTATTTTTCTGTTGACTTTAGAGGTGTCTGGGGGACAGGCAGGCCCTAATCGTGGAGGGGGCGACTGGGGGGGCACCCCCACCCCACCCCCTGTAGGAAAAAGCTAGCCTCCGTCGGAAATCCGATGGACACGGACCCCATAAAACGGAGGTCCCCACAGCACGCTAGTGTTGGTCTAGTCTAGAAATGCAGAGCATTTTTAAATTTTTTATCGCATCCTGTGAATATAAGCTGTGCCCACTGCCCAGTTATTTTCGAGTGATATATACCAGTTCGCTTGTTTCAAGTCTTTTGTTCACCGACCCCTCTGTGACATTTGGGACGTATTCCTAGAGTACCGCTGCACATTGTTGAGCCTGCTTAGTGTGCGTGCGTGTGTGTTGTTTTATATGTATATAGCTTTTTCCAGATTGCCTTGGATACAGACGCCCTTCATTCCTCCGAGGAAGAAGCAGAAGAAGGTGGAGGGGATGGAACCAACATGGAGGGCGAACTACCTTCAGCGTCCGCCGTCTCTCCGCCTCAGCAAGATCAGAGATCCTCCTCCTCCAGCTCCCATCGCAGCGAGGAGGTGGGCTCTGGGAGAGGAGAAGGCAGATCCGCCGCAGCTGACCCCCCGCCCTATCCGATCCCTTCCTGGCTGGATCAGATCCCGATCGCTCGTCTCAGTCCCGCCCTGGAGCGCCGTCTGGCCCTTCTCCTGGACCAGGGCCCCGGGTCCAGCGGCGAGGCCGACCTCCTTGCTAACTGGCAGGACCTCGCCTTTCGTTTGGGCATCGCCAGGGAGGAAATTCAGGTAGAGTGTAATTTTGTCCAATGAGTAACCCAAGTGGGAGTGTTCCAAATTTAGCTTGACAGGAGACGGACAGTCTCTGTATGGATATAGTCTGAGATACTTTGGAAGGGCCCATCTTTTGGTCTTCACTGATATCGCTCATATTTTGCATATTTTATAGTCTTTTATAATTCAAGCGTTTGTCTTTTGCCCAGCTATTTTATAACTAAAGTCGATCTATTATACGGTTGTTGAGATGGGTTTTTTCGAGGGGGTGTGGAAATTACAGTGATATATATATACATATCCTGGCTTTTTTCTAGTGGGTTGCCGCCCTCCATTCGGCGTCCCCCCCCTCCCCCCATTCGAGGAGCCCGCCCCATGAAATTCCTCGGCCATAAATTCCTACCTTCCCCACCATAACCCAAGTTTTTGCCTAATTTAACCATTTTTGCCTTAAATTTTCAAAAGTACGCGTATTTCCCGCTTCGCCGGATTTTTCAAGAAATTTTCGCTATTTTGCTTGAAGAATACTTAAAATTTTAGTTATTTGTTTAGCGATTTTTCGCAGTTTTTGCACGTAAAAATTTTAAAAACTTTCCCGAAAATGTCCCCATTTTGGGTGATTCCCACATTGATGGGGACGGGCCCCCGCAGGGATAGTTCGGGGGGGGGGGCGCCCCTCGTTGCGATTTGAAGGTGGCAAAAATTGAAGAGAAACTAGGGCGGGGAAAGGTAAAATACATAAATTTCGCGCCTTCGGCACGAATTTTTCATTTTTAATTGCATATTTATTGCAGTTATGAAGAAAAAGCTTGATGCATCCGATTTTTCGAAAAAATTACTAAATTTTTGACTAAAAATGTGTTGTATTTTAAAAAATTTTCTGATTTCTTCAAAATTGAAAGAATTAAAGATCCAAAGTGCGATTTTATTGCAAAAACAAAAAATTTCTTTGGCGAATTGCTCAACAACCAGGAGTAGCAACAAAGAAATAAAAAAACCCGACTATAATTTTTAGTTTTCCTTTTCCAGCTGATGTGTGATCGACTTCGGTGGCCGGAGAGTCCGACCTGTCATCTGCTCTACTACTATCGAACCAGAAGTCTGGGTGAGATTCTGAGAATGATTCGCGATGATTTGGAACGCATTGATGTCTTGATCCAGTTAGAGAAACCCCTCAAAGGTTCGTTAAGAATTAAACAAAGTATTGTATGCATATTTCCAAGAGTATGACAGCTGTCGAACTCTATCTTGTGTATTTATTAGTGTATTTTGTTTTGAACAATTCTGTTTGAAGCTGTCAAAAATTTACAAGGTGTTGGTTTTCAATAATTACTGGAAAATAAACTAAATTTAGTCGTTATGCAAGCTGCACGTGTTTAAACTTTCGGAAGGATAGTTATTTCTATTATACATGTTGCTGGTGACAGAATTTTACATCATAGCAATGCAGCAAATAAATTGTCCAGCTGTATAACTGCACAAACTGCAGCATTAGCTGCTAAGACAAGCCAGGTCGTGTTACAATTCAGAACACATTGGAAATGGGATGGGGGTCTGTAGGAAAGGGGACGGTAGCCCCAGATAAAAGCGGGATTTTATCCTATATCCATCGAAATTAGACAGAAACTTTTTAAAATCTAGCTTGAGCTCCAGATTTGCTGCTATCGTGAAGTCCGGCCAAGTTTAGCCAAGTCGACTTATTATGAAGGAACTTAGCTAAAATCTACGCTAACTTCGCGAAGGCTTCTAGACTAGATTTTAAAATTTTCTGTGAGTTTTGATGGATCTGGAAAAAACCCTCACTAGCTAGCTGAACATTTCGCGAATTTCTCTAAGTTTAACGAAATGTCGCCAACTTTGCGAAGTTCTTGGAGTTCGCGATCTTCGCAAACTTTGTTTGGAGCTATGTACTGTTGCTAATTGTGGAGACTAGTCATTTTGGTCAGTGTATCAACCACAGGTGGACAAGGGGGGGAAAGGGGGGGAAATTTCCCCCCCCCTCGGCGAAGTCGCCCACAAGCGGTCGCGAAATTGCTCCCACAAGGGGTAAGAAAATTGGCCACAAGGGGTAAGAAAATTGCCCAAAAAATAGGTTTTACGACTAAAATTTCCAAAAATTTTTCGGCTTCGCCGGAATTTTTCACTTAAAATTACTATTTTTAGCTAAAAAACGTCCAAAAAACGTGTTTTAGCTTAAAAATTGCTGTGTTTTGCTAAAAATAGGCTAAAATAGCTTAAAAATAGCTTTCAAAAGTACCCCTAAGAAAAATCGCTCTCACAAGGGGTACCCAAATTTGCTTCCACAAGGGTCAGTGAAATTTGACCTCCCGTTCAGGTATGGTATCAACCCATTCCTATTTTGAGTCTGCTGCTCCTCCGTCCCAGTTGAGAAAAATCCCTAATTTTATATAGTTTTGTGTCATTGTTTTGTACACTTTTGATTTTTTAGAGTTCCAAGTGTGGCTGGAGTCTGGAGGAGAGTGTCGCAGTGGCCCTCCTGCAGTGAGTGACTGTCTGACCTCTCTGGAAGGGGCGGTCGGTGGTGCGCCCACAGCCTGCAGCGGCTCGCGAGCGCCCGTCTCGCGCACGGTGAGTGCCAGTCAGGACTCGGGCTACATTCGCGGGGACAGTCAGCCGCCTTCCCGCAGCAGTAGCGTACTCCCTCCGCCGGAGCCGGAAGAGGACGAGGAGAGTCCCTCCACCTCCTCCCAACAACCGGCAAACTCCCCTGACGACCTGCCCTCAACTTCATACTCAACCAGTTTCCGGCTTAAAGTGTCCCTCAACAATTGTGAAGGGGTTTCCTCCAGTCAAGCCTGTGGCTCTGCGCCCGGACCCTGTGGGACGCTTGACTTTACCATGTCCGGTGACGCGCTCACGACGAACGGTGGCTCTCTCCCGGCCTGCTGTGACGCTCTCAGGACTCCTCACCAGGAGAATGGTGTTGCCCAGAGACTGACTGATGTAGGAGAGCCTCCCAAGCGGCGGGAACGTCTGATTCTCCTCACCTATACGGCTGATTCGATTGACCACCGGAAACAGGTCAATTGGCTTCTTCACAATCTCCGACAGTTGGGCAACAAATACGGATATCAGCTTCTGTCCGTTGATGAGGTCTTCCTTCAGCAGGCATCCTCTGACAACATGGGCCAACTGGAGTCTGCATTTAGAAAGGTAGGAATATTGGTTAACTGTGCACTTGTAGACCTTGGGCTTGTTCTGGTGAGGGGCGGCCATAAATGGCCTCCCCCGTATTCCCCTTTCCCCAAATTACCCTTTTCCCCACCACCCACCCCAAAGTGGGTGCCCCTTTTGGTATTAAATGTTTTCCTAAAAGTCGAAAACGGAGTCAACATTTCCGGACTCGCCGGAGATTTTTACTCGATTTTTCACTTTGTTACCGCTAAATTTGCTTATTTTTGCACTGGCCGTTCCCTCCAAAAGGTGCCTTGCCTCCAGAGGACCCTCCAAAGAAATCATTTCTAGAATAAGCCCTCCGAGGCCTGCCTCACTTCACCGACGTCACTTTCAATGAAAATGTTATGAACATCAAGTGTACCACAATAGCACATTTTCTTGTTTTCGATGCTATTTAATTGTTTATTTCGTCATTTAGTCGAGCTGGTGAGCTGTTGTTAGGCGCTATAAAGGAATGCCTTTGCGCTGAAGCACCTTTTGCTAATAGCTATACTAAGTGAACACAGGAATTATTATCAACAAAGTTTACATTGGTCTAGATATTTATGCATCTAGATATCAAAACACTATATGTCAGTCAGTATATACTATCTCTGCAATGTTTGTACACCGTACCTTGGATACAGCGTTCAGGGTGCAGCGAAGATTGTTGCACGTCGTGTTGAGTTTCGTACCTACGACACCCACTTGCGAAGACTCCACAGGACGCTATGCTCCGTAGAGTTCTTTCCAGCTATAAGCTATTTTGCATCAGACCTAATAGTGTTAGTGACTAGCTAGCTTTTCTAACATAGAACTTTTAGTTAAATTTGTAGCCCTCTCCTTGATACGTACGTATATGCATCCTGACACTGCCGTATTGAAAGGAAAGAATGTTCGGCGTATGCTGGAAGTGTAAAGTGATAATGTTTGCGTTTGTTGTGTTTCAGGCCTGTCACATTGTGATAGTCTGTTCCGAGGGCTATCATCGCTGCGTGGAGTCAGAGACCGCCTCTGCCTCGGCTCCCGTTGATCAGACCTTCACCTACATTCGCTACCTGCATCGTCTCATGGCCACTGAGTATCGGGAGTCTCTGGCGCGGAATGTCCGTTGTCGACCCGTCATCTTGGACGAGTCAAGAGGACTGGACCATGTCCCACTCTTTCTCCGGAACACGATTGTCTACGCGTGGCCCAGACAGCATGCTGATCTGTGTAGGATACTCTTCAAGTGATCCTCCTCCCCTCCTAGGGGCAGCCGGAGAAGTTGGTCTTTAGGAAAATGCCAGTTGACATGGCCTCCTTTTACCAATTAGACATTTTATTTGTTTTTGTAGTTGTGTGTACTCTAATTATTATCCTTGCTGTTTGTTTGTGTCTAGATAGTGAATACATAATTGTTGGAAACGATGTTTTATCATTAAGTTATTGCTTGGTCCTATTCCTGTTAGCTGTTTTCAAGAGCAGAGTATTTTTATTAGTTTCTTTTTGTTGATGTGTGTATATGTATTGTAATTATGTAAGCGAAGGCTGTGCCCTGCTAATTAAAGTCGTCTTTGTTTCACTGTGTTGTAGGTACGTACAGTGTACAGTGATTAGAGCCAGAAGCTAGGTGAACCATAGCTACACTTTGGTTTGAGCTTTCCTTGTATTAGGAGTAAATAATAGTCACTTGGTATGATCTCTCTTATCAAAGCAAAGCGCTCTGCTAACAGCTATCAGTATTCGCAAGAGTACGTATTAGATTCATAATTGGCTAAATCGGGTAAAAACTATGTTTAAAACAGCTATATGTTCTTGAAAATGTACAGGAAAGTTTGGCTGTAAATAAACTTTTCCGGCAAAATTTCAGCTCTCTAACTCTCGGGTCGAAAGCTTCGATCGCTCCGTACCCGACCCATTTGTTTTCAAATGTTTTGTTCCTCGCACGGGCCCGCAAATCTAGGCTTACGATCAGTGTTAGGCCTTGGTTTAGTATTAGTTTAGTTAGCTTAATTTAGTTGTTTAAGTTTAGTATGGTTTAGTATTCGGGTCTTTCCCATGCATTTCATGACAGATTTTAATTTGAGACAGTTCCCTACGTCACGTTGTGACGTCATATTGTCAGTACTGTCGGTTTAGGTGGTATATAGCCCTATCGAAATCTTGTACTAGTCATGGATTACTTACTTCAAAAAGTGCAACTAAAGTAGACAGTCGACAAAAGACACACTATTGTAACTAACAGAGATGAAACCGGGTCAGTTCGGATCAGTTTTTGGACCGGGTCACCGGGTCAGGAGCTCTGACCCGGTCTTGACCCGGTATTTTTGATCGGGGGAATTGTTTTGCTGTTATATCATATTTTTCAAAGTTTTTACCAATTTTTACCAACTGAAAACGTCAATAATTACTCAAAAATTAGCAATAGAAATATTCTTAACTGAATCGTGTAGCTTTTTAAATGCTTGTCGCTGTTGTGTCCTCATAATATTTGCAATGTCCTGTCAAGCTTAGATCTAGGTTTGAAACTACAATGATTGGGTTGAATTTTAACTAGAAAATGAAAATTATTACATGGGCCCTGAGAGTCTGAAATCTTTATTTTAAAATCTAAAATTCTCCAATGCTCCATCTACTGTAAGTAAAATTTTCGTCGCTGCTATCATTTTTAGGGAGGGGGTCACACTGTGTGGTTCAAATCTCGGTAAGAAGAAAACTCAGCAAAACAAGGTTTACAGATTCTGAGTTTTGCTTTGCATTTTTCTAATTGTTATGGCTTACAATCATTAGGAACTAATGGCGTTGTGATTGATTTTATTTATGAAATATATTGTCTGAATCCTGCCAATATTTCCAAAGAATTTCCACAAAGGGAAACCTCAACCATACAACTAAATAAGATATTTTACTAAAATATATAATGATAAACATGAAAGTGCTAATCTTAAGCTCTATCATACGAATTAGATGATGTGATGACTTTGGCGAAGTATTTTGTACGAATTTGTTTTTATTCAAACAACTATGTAGTTTATATACTTCACATCGCATTGAGTGCGAAATCGTGCAAATCAGTTTTGATTTTTTCCGGCTTACTTACGATATTTACTTTCCTTTGTTACTACTTTAAGGTGGTGATTCCTTTTGGGCACAAATTGTTGGTTGGCGGCGCAAATCAAGACGAAATTTGGCGAAACTTTCCGAAATACATTCATTTAGCGTTTTAACATCCTCCGCGCAATCCCGGTTCAAAAATTCGAGATTTCCGATCAGGGCGGTTTTTCCCAATTTCTGAAAGTTTGGCAGCAGCTATACAGTTATGACTATATTCATTTGAAAGATCTCGTTGAGCTTCACATTTTTGCTTTTTAAAGCAACTTTCTAGCTTTTCTCTAGCGTGCGATATAGCCGATTTTCTTGTTTTGGCGTCGAAAACTTGTCATTTTTGCAAAAATCAAATAATCCATCATTTCTTGAACTACACAAGCCGGTAAATCAAACTAAGGGCGTCGATCTGAAGGTCTCACAGGGGCAAATTATCCGATGGATGATCGTCTTCCAACAGCTATCTCGTAGGCTGCTACCATGAAAAATGTAGTTTTTGCAAAAATACGACCAATTTTTTTCCAAAGATTGTGGAGCATTCACCATGCAAGTTGGAGGGCTGCTACTTAACAAATGAGTTCTGCACAAATATACCCAGAGACGTTTTTTTAGTTGCCCCGATTACTGCTTTCTAGCTAAAGTAATCGCTTGACAAATTTGGAAAATGTAGGCAAAATACAGGTTACGCACACATTTCAGCTTATTTCTCTATAACGAAGAGCGATTTCACAATAAATAAAAAATCGTCCCCAGCTATTTGATGGAGTTATCGAATGATATAACCGATGTCTCGCGAAAAAATTTACTTGAGTCTGCAAAAAATCTGGAAAATTATACTTCTTCTAAAATGTGTCAACAATATTTTAAAAAAGCAACATTAGTTTCATGGTATGCATTAAAAAGAGAAAATGTCAAGCTACATTTTGATATAAAAATGGCTTCTTAACTCCAAGTAATGAACGAGTAATAACGGTGCAAACTTTTGTGACCAAAGGGAATCACCACCTTAAGGAAAGCAGTAATTTAGCCCAATTTCTTATTTTATACGCCAAAAATGTCCAAAAAGGTGAAAAAACACAGCACCCCAATATAAGTATTTTTAATTTTTCCAAGCTTAAACCTGAATTTTCAAAAATACCGGGTCACCGGGTCAGGGATCGACCGGGTCACCGGGTCAGCAAGTAGTGACCCGGTTTCATCTCTGGTAACTAACTACCAGCATAGGATAACGTGGGGGGGGAATGGGGGGGTGCAGACCCCCCCAGACCGACAAAAAACGGGCAGACCCCCTCACCGAAAAGGAAAAAAGGGCAGACCATCTCGTCCAGAAAGCAAAAAAGGGTAGACCCCTCAGCGATTTTCACTGAAAATTGGCAATTTTTTAGCAAATTTTAGCGACTTTTTAAAAAATTTCTTAAAAATCGCTAAAAATTGTCATTTTTTACTAATTTTTGGTCAAAAACGTTAAAAATTCGCAATTTTTGCTAATTTCGGGGCAGACCCCCTTAAAATTTTGGATTTTTTCAGGCGTAGACCCCTCGCCGAGGTCGGGGTAGACCCCCCCCAGAATCGGACCCCGTGTTAATGTATGACTACCAGTGTTGGCATCTGGGATGGGATCCCATGGGATCCCATGGGATGGGATGGGATGGGATTGAAAACTCATCCCATGTGGGATCAGTGGGATATTGTGGGATCATTTTGCCTTACAATGCCTTCAAACACCGTTTTCAAATTTCAAGTGCAAAATTTTGGTAAATTTGGCATAAAAATGTCTGTTCAATTTCATGATTAGAGTTTTGATGACTACCAGCAAAGCAAAGCATGGAGCTCTTTAAAGCTAGTTTGAATTGCTAGTTTTGAACGATTATTGAAGTTGTGAGTTGGTGAAGAAATGGCAAAATTTCTAAAATAAGTATTCTATGCCAGCAAAAATTGTCACAACTGAAAATACCAAATCCAGCCCTGGTCAGAGCTCTTGACCC